>JAVIWB010000497.1:0-15787 GCA_031893035.1 Dermolepida albohirtum | reverse complement strand
TTTTCATGTCGGCTTTAATTTCACCCATGCTATCCCTGATATGCCTGAGGTCGCTTTGCATCGTGGACATGTCCGCGCCTTCCTTCTTCGCGGCGCTGACGCGCCCCAGGTAGAACGTCAGCACGCCTATCACAGCGCCAACAAGGCCGGTAATCACACCAAACTCAATCATCTGCGTCATAGCCGGTCACTCCTTCTCTGTCTGTTCCTCATACTTCACGTTAAACATCTTGATGCCGCCCATGGCCACAAGCTCGGCGGCGCACATGCCTAAAAACGTATGTATCAGGCTGTCCTGCACCTGCTTGTCCAAGGCGTTGAAAACTATGATAGTTATTACGAACGCCAGTATCGTAAGCAGCAGCGCCGTCAGTATGATGTCCATCTTTTTCATACGTCCCACCTCATTTCAGGAACCAGTGCCCGCCGTGCTTGAACAGCTTCGCGATCCGTCCGTCGGCCAGCGCGTTCTTGAAAAACGGCGCTTCCATGTCCGTTTCGCTCCCAAAATAAAGCGCCCCCTGTGAAATGCCGTCTTCCGCAGCAAGCGCTTTGTCCACAGCC
Source organism: Dermolepida albohirtum (assembly GCA_031893035.1). NCBI lineage: Eukaryota > Metazoa > Arthropoda > Insecta > Coleoptera > Scarabaeidae > Dermolepida > Dermolepida albohirtum. The sequence goes on along the minus strand of JAVIWB010000497.1, from coordinate 15,223 downwards.
GCGGCAACATCCGGCGCAGGCACGGCAGCTTCAAACGCCTGACTCTTAACCGGCGAGAACGCGCCGGGCCTGTTGAGCGTGTCGCGCACGTTGTCCTCCGGGAAGCCCTTGCCCTTGGATGCGATGCGGTTCAAAACGACGTACACGACGAGCATCTTGCCCTTTTCGTCCTCGCCTCGGGCCTCCAAATGGACGAGCTTGTAAAGCAGCTCCCGGTCCGCGGCCGGGTATGGGTCCGCCGGTGCGGGCGTCGCCGGGGTTTGCGGCGCGGAAACGCCGCTCTCCCACTTCATTTTCGCGCTGTCCGGCAGCTTCTTACCGGCCTGCAAGTCTTTCAAGGTCAGCCCGCCGGTGTGCTGCATATGCGGCCTGTCCACGAAGTCTTTCCACGCGCCGCCCCATTCGCCGCCCATGTCCTGCCACAGCCTGCCCGCCGTATCGAAAAACGCCGCTTCGCTGTACTCCTGCCCCTTGACGTTCTTGCACACGTCGAAGGCCAAATGGTAGTTATGTATGCTCTCTCCGCCCTTAGCGTTGGTGACGATGCTGCCGGGGGCCGTGCGCCCTTGCGCATACAGCTTGTTCTGCATTTCATCGTCCCGGTAGGTACACGTCACAAGCATGTCGTACCCCTTCTCCAGCATGCGCCGCTTAAGCTCCATGGCCCCGCGCCTCACCGCCGGGTGCAGGTCGTCCAGGCTTCTGCTGTTAATCATCCGAATCACCCCGCTTTCCATTATTATATGTACATCCAAACAGGATATTGCCAAATTCCTCCACTTGAAACACGCCCTTTCTTAATAATACTCTATTACTTGGTAGGATATAGAACCTGCGGTTTTTGTGACGCCCGAAGTAGGATCAGCAAGTGTTGTTGTACTGGAACCCGGATTATATGTACTGGTTATAATCAATGTTGTACTGCTTAGTGAATAAACAATTGCAGGATATAAGACACCTGAAACTATGGTATAATTTCCATTGATAATAACTAAACATTTTCCGGCGGTAACTGATGATATTGTAACAGATTGCGCCTGTGGAACGCCGCTATAACCGCCAATATTAACAGTAGGATTACTAATTACACCTCGCCGCACACTTTTCACCGCGCCGCGCGCCGTGTTCGTATTTATCGTACTCACATCGGTGTTCACCGTGCTCAGCGTGCTGAAAATGCTCTTTATCCAGCTAAACAGTGACGACGTGCTTGCCGAGCCCGCCGTGTCGGCCTTCTTGCCGATGGTCGTGTCCAGCGGCGTCGTCAGGTCGATGTTGACTTTTTTTACCTCCGCCCAGCTCATGCCTCTTCCTCCTCATCAGGCGCTTCGACTTCCTCGTAGTTGCCGGCGCTGTCGTTCACGCCCAGCGTCAATTTATCGCCTAAAACGACGCCGTCCGCGACGCGCCGGAACGTCATGCCCTCGTCGGCTGTAATTATAGTTACGATATTCGTTTTCACGCTTTTACCCCTTTCACCCTGTAATAGTCCAGTTCTTTGACGTTGCGATCAGCCTGTCTTCCGCTGTCAATCTGGCCGCGCCGTAACAATTAGATATTGTAATAGTACCAGTAGTTGTTGCTGTTCTATCTGTTAAATCGCCGAATAACGCAACGAGCGCGTCTACGTCCAAAGACGAATTCGATATTGTTAATGCAGTATGCACCGTGCCCATGTTCAGCAGGCGCAAGCCCTTTAAAGCGTAGCACGACGTACCAATGAAGCTGGTTCCTATGGCGGTTGTACGTCCGATTAAATCGACGGTTACGGAACGATTGTAAGAAGAGCAGTTATTCATAAAGCTCGTTGTTGCTGCCGCAAATATTGCTCCCTCCGGGAATAGATGATTATAGGAATAGCAGTTATACATAAAGTTGCTCGTTACTGCCGCGAATGTCACGCCATCCGGGAATGGCTGGTTATAGGAAAAGCAGTAATACATGAAGTATTCCATAGACGTCATCTTGTCCATATATAATGCTTCTATTGATTTCAGGTTGTAACAATACGACAACATATAACTTGAAGTTTTTATACTATTTTCATATAACGCGAATAATTCTAATTGGTGATAACGCGCCGTTGTAGCCAGTGTTGATGAGGTTGAAAATGTAAGTGTGCTTAGCTGAGAACATTTTATATACAGCTCGAAAACTTGAGGGACAAAGATAGCAGTCGTGGCAGTAGAGCGCAAACTTGGTCTCTGTAGCGTGTTGAAAGTGAGGATATACGCGGTTTCTACTGTAGGTCTGACGGTTATCCACACCATCTTGTAACCCCGGCTGTCTATGGGTTTGTCTATGTCCTCGAACGTGTAAACATGGTCTGCTTTCGCGCTACTATCATATGCCGTTACATCTCCATCGCCCCAGTATACGGTATAGCCACCCGTATTTGCCACGATTGAAAACGCCATATCATTAGGCGACTTCTCGCTCACGCCGAACAGCATCAGAATGGTGTTGTCCAGCATGACCGGCTTCTCCGGCCTGTCCGCCGGGCGCGTCCACAAGCCGGACGAAACAGACGCGCCGCCGCCCTCTATCTGCCGGATTTTACCGGCGTACCCGCTGGTCGGCGTTTCGGCGGGCACGGCGACGCCCTTTTCGACGATGGCCCCTTTAATGGCGTCGAAATCCTCGACGACCCGCGCTACGTTTTCGGTCAGCGTCCTCGTCATATCACGCCCTCCAGTCTCGCTTCCAGCGCCGCGTTAGCCGCGCCCACAAGCGCCTCCAGCGCGCCGATGCGCAGCAGGTCGGCGGGGTCGAAGCTGTCGCCCTTCGCGCCCTGCGCTCCCTGCGCCCCGGCGGCTCCTGTGTCGCCCTTGTCGCCTTTGTCGCCCTGCGGCCCGGCAGCTCCGTCCTTGCCATCCACACCATCGCGGCCCGGCGGGCCTGTTTCACCTATTGCCCCTGCCGGCCCCATAATATTCCGTGTTTCAGGGGCAACGGTTTCCGCGCTGCGCTTCCATGAAATGTTCCCAGATTCATCAACGGCGGGCAGCCATGCCATATTGCTTGTTCCGCCGCCGCTACCACCCGCGATCTCAGCGGAAAATCTTATATCGCCGGTACGGTTATATAGCGACAAAACGTTGTCTTCATATGAACCGGAGGTAATGCTTTCGGCGGTCAGCCGGGTTAATCCGTCCTGAAATTCTATGTCCGCCGGGTCGGACGCGTTTATACTTTCACCGATAGTCAACTTGGCGATATTGGTTTTCACCACAACCCCGCTGCTGGAATTGCTGTATATAAGCTGCAACTCCAGCTTTCCCGCCTTTGTCATAAAGTTTGACAATGGGAAAGAGTCATCATTCACAAAAAACCAATTCTTTATATCTGTTTTGGAAAATCTTTCACCATGCACAGAAAAATCCACGCGGCATGTATAATCGTCCAGCCACGATGGGCGCCTGATATTAAAATGAGTAAAATTGTGGTCGCCTTCATTGCCGATGGACGTTTGGGAAGTAGTTAGTTTCATTTCATTTGTAACTGTTAATTCGATATTCATAATCCACCACCTTTGTCAATCATGCCTCCACTGTTTCGGTTATGCTGCCGTCGGCGTTGAACGTGGTAATCTTAGTCGCGCTAAGTACCGGATCGTTGAACGTCAACGTCTCCCTGATACTGCCATCTGTTAAAAACTCTGTAAGCCGTGTAGCCAGAACAGAGGCGTTATAGACGTTCACAAGCTCCTCGCTGATGTTTCCGCCAGACAAGAACGTTGTTTTTTTGCTATATCCCGCGTGGCGGCTCCAATCGTCGAAGTCCGTGTTCATCTGCGCGAACAATACCGCCCTGATCTCAGCGAACCAACCGTAGTATTCGTTTTTTGTGGCCTCCGACCATCCGTCCCAATGGACGTCCACTTCATTGAATTTAGCCTGATATTGATTGAATATGTTTGTCAGGTCCGGCTGATTGATAAGCCCCGCGACTACGCCGCAATAGCTGGTATTCAACCGCAGATCGGTGATATTACTCTGCAAAACGGCGCCGACATTGGCGTTAACGCGTATGTCGGCCAAGCCGAGCTCATATCTGGCGTTGTCCCGCTGTAGCGTTGGCGCGGTGGGTGAACCGGACGGCGTGCCCGTATTGACGGTGGCGTGTATCAGGCGTCCCGTTTGGCTCAGATCCAGCTGGAGCACCACCCGGTCGATACGCGGCATGGTAGGGTGGGACGGTTCCAGCGTTATGCGTTTGTGGTCGTCCTCGTTCTTGTAGTAATATCCGTTGATGAACGCCTGGCCTGTTTCCACGCGTATGTCCATGCCTGAAATGATGTTGACCTTCAGGTGATCCCCGCCCCAAAACACGCCGTTGCCAATAAAGCTGGCGAAATACTCCACAAACTGCGCCGCCGTATAGCGCCTGTCACCTCCAAAACTGTTAAAAAAGCTTGAGTATTCGGCCATTATGTCCTCACTCCGTTTCTGATTTTATCCAGCAGCGTTGGAAACGGCTCCCCGAAAACACACTCCAGACCGTAGCCATCGCCGCTGTTCCAGCTTTCCGTAAGCTCCGTGATGCGCGTGTCCTTGATAACGCCGTCATATTTACGCGTTACAATGTCGCCAAGGGCGTAGTGTACATCCAGCACGGCGTTTTTCTGAAATGGGTAAATCACGCCTTCCAGCGTGAACAGGCGCGGCGTTTCCTGTAGCTTTTCAAGCCCCTTGTCCGGCAGCGTCTCAGTCGTGACATTAGAGTCGCGTATGTCGGCGAATACTTCGCGGCGCTCGATCCCCGCCGGCATGGTTTCTCCGTCGTACACGATGATGATCTTACGGTTTGCACCCTCGCCCGCGCCGCCGGTAATAGCCGTGTTCTTGTAATCCAGCGTGCTTTCTGTGATCCGTTGCTCCAGTATGTTGTCAAACTCCGACGCAAAGATGACCGGCGGGTATAGCTGTTGCTCCGCCGTCCGGTCCGCGCCGAACACCACGTCGAACACGAACCGCCGCGTTTCCATATCGAATGTGACGGCTATGCCGACGCAGGCGTTCATACAGATGGCTTTCACTTCCTCGTCCAGAGGCAGGTAGGCCGTGACGAACGTAACATCATCGCCGCGCGTCAAGTCCGGCGCGACGACGATCTCGGAGATGCGCCGTTCGGACGCGGCCGTGTCGCCCAGGTTATATGCCACAAGCGCTTTTATCACGCTTTCAACAGGGCCGCTCATTTCCCAGTTGTCTTTGTTCGCGGGCGGATATGTCACGCGGCGGCTCAAAAGCTTTTCGAGAGTGCAGCCGCGTATTGATATCTGCTCGTCATCTTTGTCCTGCACATCCTCCCGGTACTCTATCAGTCCGCAGCGATTTGCGTCGATCAGGAGCAGATTGCCCACCCGCAGATGCTCCGTATTGTTTTTTCGCTTGCTTATGGATAGCTCAAAGTCACCATATGTTACGTAATTCCGGCGGAACAGCAGGTCCTCGTAATCGTCGATCTCACCCAGCAGATTGAAATCGCTGTCCATCAGCCGTATCACACTTTTCATATAATCTCCCGCTTTCATTAGTTTTAAGGCATAAAAAGAGACGCCGGCGGCGTCTTGTCATTTAATGGCGTATTATGGTATACTTGCTAAGCACGGCGCATAAGGGCGGCGGGCTTGCACTTCCGAAAGGAGGTGGGGCCATGAGCGTGTACGAGGCAATATCTTTAATGATTGCTTTCGCGACACTGATTATCTTGGTTATCAGAACAAGAAAATAACCCGCCCTGATGACAAAGGTTAGCGGGTTATTTTCTCTTAACTCGTGAGCCTGCCGCCCTTAAAGCGGCTGTGCGGGAGAGGGATTGCCGTCCCTCTCCTTTTACTGTACCCTTATTATACGCCCAATATACCTGTTTGTCAAACTCCAAGGTACAACCGTTTGACATAAACCTTGACGCTGGCTGTGTCGTTGCCTTCCTCAGCCCGGAATCGCAGATTGCTTACACCCACCGGCAAATGGAAGAATGTGCTCGCCAGGTCTATGTAATGGAAGGCGTTCCGCTCGTTTCCGTTCGAGTCGCGTATGACGACGGTGCGGTTGCCAAAGGACGTGTTGATGAACATGGTCTCTCCGGCGAGTATCGGCGTGTATACCCGAATGAACTCTCCAGTGGCGTTATTCGTGACGGATGGCGTCGCTACCGGGCCGGGTATCTCAATGATAACCGGCGCTTCCACATCGCCATCGTTTACAACGTCTACGCCGCCCTTCGACATATCGCCAAAAATGATCGTACCCTGAATCTGTTCATCCTCCGTCTGACCCATCTCGCCTACGAACTCCAGTATGAATTCAAAGGTTGGCACGACCTCTACCAGGTCGAACATGATCTGCTGTAAATCCTCCAAAAAGTTACCCGGCGCGACCAGCGTAAAATTAAAATACAAAATGCCATCCGGCGCGTTGTAATCCTCGTCCTTGAACGTAGGCCCGGCGGACATGCGTACACCCGTAAACTGCTTGGTAAACGTATCGCCGTATATCTCCAGCCGCGCATTTTGCAGCGGATTCATTGCGTGTATGAGCCGTCGGCGCAGCGTCTCCATATCATTCACGGTTTCGGGGCCGTCTGGCGCGTGTGATACGATGCACGCTTCCACCGTGACGACACGCTCGTCAATGTTTACGCCCAGCCCTGTTTTGCCGTTCTGGTACGGCGCTTTGGCGAGCGTCGGCTTGGCGTTTGCCCCGTCCATGCCTTTATGTGACAGGAAATAAAAATTAGTGTTATCATTCCATTGGAAGTTGGGGACGCCGTTTGTAACGGAATAGGGGACCTGGTCGCCGAAATGGATGTATTCGCCATTGACTTCGTTAACGTACCGCAGTTTTATAATGATAATCCCAACCTTTGCATGTTTATTTTGTCCTGGGTGCGCAGCTCGGCAAGGGACAGGGTTTTCGGGCTGTTATACACCGGGTTATAGACGATGGAGGGTTGTATTTCGGCGGCTAAAGCCTTGGCCAGCTTGTCATAGTCGATCGTGGCGGCGTTGCCGCCGCTGCTGCCGCCTGAATAAACGCTGCTGTAGACATTTACCGCCTCTACGCCCGCGCTTACCGAGCTTAGCGCGTCGTTCAGCAGAGATACGCTTTCCCGGAACGTAAGCACCTGCTCGCCACCGGAAAAGTCCACGATCTCGGGACCGTCCTCGCCTACCAGAGCCAGCCCCTGCGCTGCGCTATCCGTGCCGTTGGCATATCTTGTGTTTTTGGAAGTCACAGTGCCACCTTCCCCTGCTCTTTGCACCGCGTACGCCACTTCCTGTAAGTATTTTACAATCTCACTGTATGTGCTCCGGATGCCTTCCAGCAGATTCTGGCCGTATTCCTCGCCGACACTTTTCCACACTGGCACGAAGCTTTTCAGTGTGCTCACGTTCGTCTCACCGGACAGCCGCACCTCGCGTTCCTGCCGTTTAAGCTCTGTTTGCGTGTTCGTGGTCTTTTGCTTTTCCTGAATGCCCTGGGCGATCTGCTCGTCCTTGAACATCTCGCCGCGTTTCTTCGTGCTTTCGAGCAGATTTCGTTGATTTTCTCCGATTCTTCCGTATACTTGGCCGTGATGCTTTCCGTGGTTTTCGCCCAGTCCTGCGAGTGTTTTTCAAGCTCCGCCGCCGCGTTTTCGCGCAGCTCGTTCATTTTCTGGTTATAGTCGGCGGCAAGCTGGTCTATCTCAATGGCGGCGTCGGCCCTCAATTGCTGGAGCTGCCGCTGCATTTCCTCCCGCTGACCGGCCATCTGTTTTTCCGCCTCCTGGGCGGCCAGGGCATTCTTCTCCCGGTAAATCCTGACATACTCGTCCAGCTCGTCCTCGGTCAGACTGTTCAGGGCGGCAATCTCGGCTGCGGCGGAGGGCCCCATGTCGTAAAGCTCCTGTAAAAGCCCCTCGTCGGCGATCTTGCCGGACAGTTCGATATAGTTCTTCTGCCAGTCCTTCATCGTGTCCAGCTGGTCTTGCAGGTTTTGAAGCAGCTGCTGGCCGGACACATCTTTTTTTGTAACCTCGGAAAAGATGCTTACAAAGTTTACAAGGCTCTTTTCGCGCTGTTTCAGTTCGTTTTCGTAGGCCTCCGTCAGCATTTTCTCGTTGTCGATGAGCTTCTGGTTGGCGGCCTCCGCCTTGGACGCATAATCGGCGTACGCGCTCGCCAACCCTTCGTTCAGCTTCTCGTTAGCTGTCGCCACAGCTTCGGTATATTTGGCGCTGGCTGCCGCCATGTCCGCCGAATACTTGTCGTTCAGGGCGATAAGCTGGTTATTAAGGTCCTCTATCTGCTTGTTAAGCTCCTTCAACTGCTCCGCCGCTTCCTGGGCGTCCTTCATTTGCCGGATTTGCAGCGAATGTATCTGGTCATAGCAGTTCTGGCTTTCGTTCGCAAGCTGCTTCAAGCGGTTGATTTGCGTATCATTCACTCCGCCCTGCGCTTCGCCCATCGCCTCTATAGCGGATGCCTCTTTGTCATACGTGGCAATTTTTTGTTGGATTAGCGCTATTTCAGACTCCGCGGTGAATTTGAACTCCGTACCGCTTTCATCCCGCAGGCCGTCCAGTTCCTTCTGTTTTGAAATCGTGCGGTCAATGCCCTTGATGGTTTCGCTTGTTTCCTCGGACATGGCGCTGATGACTTTGGCTGTGCGGTTTTTAGTAGTGGATTCTATTTTGTCGCTGATTTCTTTAGTTCTTTCTTCGTAATCCTCTTGTGAGATGAGGTCCTCCGCCCGTAGACGGTCAAGTTCGGCGTATAAATCCCGATAAGCGTTTATAACAGCCGCAAAGTCCGTAGTTCTGTCGCTGTCCGTGCGCATATCGTCGATGCGCTTCATTTCTTTTTTGTAACTTTCCTCCTGGAGCTTGTCGTTTTCCTTGATCAGCTCTTTACGTAAGGAATACAGCTTTTCCTCCAGCTTGGCCTTTTCGTCATTGGTACAGGCCAGTTCCGCAAGCGCGTATTCATAGCGGGCGATTTCCTCGGCAGTGCTCAACTCGCCAATCGCCTTTAAATGCTCGGTTTCTTTGTTGAACTCGTTGAGCGCTTCGTTGACTTCCTTTATGGCTTTGGCGGTGCCGCCGCCACCGGAACCTGATTTACTCGTTTCTGACAAAGAATCCTTAAGGCTTTTGGCCTGGTTTTCCATCTCAGTATACATGCTTAAATATGTTTCCAACTCACGTATTCGTTGCCGTATTTCTGGTGAGGCGCCTACGACGGACTGCCTCATGGAAGTTAGCTCACTTTCAAGCTGCGCGCGGCTCATACCGGCATATTGAGCCCACAGGCTAGACAGCATTTCCACGACGTTTTTTCCTTCAACGAACTTCTGCCATTCAGCGGTTGTAAAATTAGTCAGGTCTGTATTGTAATACTTTGACAACACCGCCGGAAGCGTACTGCTCTGTGATATGATCGCGGTTACAGCCTCTTGATTGCTAAATATCATGCTGCCCATTGCCTGAAAATGCGCATCGTCTGTCTCGGTAATCTTTTCTTTTAAAAAGTCCTGCATTGACGCAAAGTCACCGGCGCAGGCAATTGCCTCCGGGTATAAATCCAGTATTTTTTCAAGTGACGATGTGTCAATCCGCCCCGATTTTTCAAGTTCTTTCTGGATTTCAGTTAATGTTTTCGCTTCCTGTCTGGTTTGCTTAAATGCATCGGCTGCTTTTCGCGCAGCTTCGGATTGTTCTTTTTGCGCCTTTGCAGCAGCCTCGCTTACGGCGGATAAATTACTGGCGGAATTGGCCGCTTCATCTTCTGCTTTTCTAAAATCGCCAAAGCCCACTGCCGCATTATTTGCGCCTTCACCAATCCAGAACAACTCTTTCTCAATGGCTTCTATGACGTCAATCCATGCAGAACCGCTTTCAGTATTTTTATCCAAACTGTCTTTATGGGACAATAATTCCGCTGCGGTTTTGTTAATCCTCGTACTGAGACCTTCCATTTTGTCCGTTATGTTCGTAATACTGGCGTCAAGGCTTGTTGCGGCGGCTTCGTTTCCGGCTTTTCTGTAATTTTCTTGCAGCTCTACAGTCCGTGCTAATTTTTCATCTAAGCGCCTGTACGCCGCAATATCTTCTTCGATAACCTCAGCTAGTGAAAGACGCCTTGCTTGACCGCGCACTTCATACGTTTTCTTTGCCTCAAGAGTGGCAATAGCTTCCGCGTTTGCGGTCTTTAATGTCTCCGCCGTGAGATCTTCCATGTTGGCTTTCATAGTTACCAATTCGGAGTTAGCCTGCCGAAGCCTTTCAAGCTCATCTTCCTCAATGCCCGTTAAAGCGCCTTCCGATTTTTTTGTCTCAAGCTCTTCCATGCGTGAAGTTACATCCGCAATTTGACTTTCTAAACTTGAAAGCGCGGCCTTGTTGGATTCGTATGCTTTCTTAGCTTCGTTAAGCTTCCATACTTGGTTGTCATAGGAATTATTTAAGTAATTTACGCCTGCCGCAACGGCCACGACGCCTATCGTCAGCCAACCGACCGGACCTTTCAGGAGATTGATTGCGCCCGCCAGAGCAGTTACGGCGGGTGTGGCTGCCGTAGCCGCCGAAGCCTGCGCCAAAGTAGCCGTTGTGGATACAGCCAACTGTCCGGACATTATAGTTGCGCCCTGCCCAGACAAAACAAGCGCCTGTTTCAGAAGTCCGGCGCCTGTAACCAGTTTGCCGCCGATAGTCAAAACAGGCCCTATTGCTGCCGCAGCTAATCCGATCTGAACAATAAACTCCCGTGTGCCGGGGTTCAGCTTGGCGAACGCGTCGGCCACGCTCACAATACCGTCGGTAAAGCTGACGACCATCGGAAGGACTGTTTCGCCCAGTGTCACGCCTATGGCAACCAAGTTGTTTTTAGCAATTTCAATCTGGCTTTTCGTCGTAGCGTAACGCTGCTCGGCTTCGTTGGTGAGCGCGATGTTTTCTTCCCACGCCTGGCTGCCAAGCTGGATGGCTTCTGTGAATGTATCCGCCGCGCCTGCCGCGCGTAGAACAGAGTCACGCAAACGTACTTCGGTAATGCCCATGTCGTCCAGGGTCTGTATGACGCTGCCACCCTCGTCGCCTGTTTGTTTAAGCCCCTGCAAAAATGCGATAATGGCGCTTGAAGCATCCTGTTTGAACGCGGTTTGAAACTCGCTGGCAGCCATGCCGGAAACCGACGCGAAGTCCTTTAATGATTCGTTGCCCGTTTCAACCGCAAGGCTCATTTCAATCATGAGCTTTGAAAACGCGCTGCCGCCCGCTTCGGCTTCTATGCCGACGGAGCTTAACGCTGTAGCGAACGACATAATGTTGGCTTCCGTCATGCCGACCTGCGCGCCCGCACCGGCCAACCGCATGCCCATGGATACGATCTCGGCCTCCGTTGTGGCGAAGTTATTGCCCAGAGCCACGACGGCGGAGCCCAGCCGGTCAACCTCCGTCTGCGGCATACCCACGATGTTGGCGAAGCGGGCAAAGCTTGTGGCGGCTTGTTCAGCCGTCAGGTTCGTGGATTCGCCAAGGTCAACCATCGTCCGCGAGAAATCCAGTATGTTTTCGGTCTTGATTCCCAACTGCCCGGCGGCTTCGGCCACACCCGCGATCTCGTTCGCGGAGGCGGGGAGTTCCTTAGACATGTCGAGAATGCCCTGCTTAAGTTCGGCGAATTGCGCCTCTGTGGCGTCCACCGTTTTACGAACACCCGCAAACGCGTCCTCAAAGCTTATAGCGGCGGCGGTAACGGCGGTGGCCACGCCTGCCAGCGGCAGCGTCAGGCCCTTTGTCAACGCTGTGCCCACAGTTCCAGCAGCAGAACCAAGGCCCTCCAGCCGTTTACCGGCGCTCTGCGTCTCATCCATGAATTGCCTCATCTGCTGCCCGGCTGTTTGCATCATGGACGTATATTTACTTGTGTCCAGCGACAGATACGCCATTGCCGAGCCTACGTCTACCGACATGATATCACCTTCTGTTCAAATGTTTAAATTACTGCTATAATCAAAATAAAAGGGTGCCGCAAATGCTCGATAAAGCTTCGAAAAAAGTGTTGAATCTATTAAACAAGCTGGATAAAGGCCGCGATAACTCCAAATATCTCCCGGGTGCCGCTGGTTTGACGCAATATTTACCTGAATACGATGAAAAAACATTAAATGAAATTCTGCATTTCCTCGTCGCGCAAGGCTATATTGAAGTCATGGACATGAAAAACGTAGTCTATAACGTCAAATGTCTCACACATTTAGGCAGGCATTATGATGAATTCAACTGGATCGAAACAAAACAATTCCTGTATCGAAGCATTATTGTTCCAATAGCCGTTTCGGCAGCGACTACCTGCATCACAATCTTTATCAAGTGGTGCTTATCGGGGTCCATATAAAATAAGCAGCGTAATAATCATTGGAACAATCACGCTGATACATATGGTGATGGTATAATGCATGACTATGCGGTTGTGATGTTCGATTTTTCTTTCAAATTCTCTGTCTTTTGGTTTATACATGACATCACCTGCTTTCTTTGTACTAAAAAAGCAACCCCTTTTTGGAGTTGCTTTTTGATTGTGCCGTCAAATCTTATAATAACCCTTGAACTGCTATCTCCCAGTCACTTCATTGAATACCTTCTCATAGTCAAGAATCCCATCAAGGCCTACCCCTTGCGGGATTAAAAACATGATATTGTCGCTGTGATAGAAACAATAAAATGTAGCATTATATACATCGAATTTCTCTAAATAATCAGCATAACTATTTAGCAAATCACTTTCATTTTTAAAAGTCTCGATGATATATTCCCGTTCAAGAATACTGTATCCGTCACTAAATAAAGTAGGATAACGGCTGTCTTTAAAAGTAATTTTTTCGATGTAGGTTTGATCGTTCAGACCACTATCATACCCTGGATTAACATCTGTATCTAACTCAATAGGCAGGCCAGCGTCTTTGAAGGCTTGCAGTAATTCGGCAGCGGTATTGATTTTCTTGGTTCCCTTTTCCTCTTGTAGTGGCGCCGGACTTGGTGTGACCTCAAATGCGGACGACGGCACGGTTTTGGTGTCGGGTTTGTCATTAATGCCGGCCACTTTAGTTGTGTCGTCATACACCACATCTTTGTCCAGGATTTCAGCAACCGCCCGTAATGGCACATACGTCGTGCCGTTGTAGAGCAATGTTTCCTTATCAACCGGCTCACCGTTTATTACCAGCTTCACTTGACCGAAAACGGCGTCAATACTCTCAGCAAAAGCCGTTGTGCAGGTCATTAATATGATACCCGCAAGTAAACCACATAAAAGCTTTTTCATGCCATAAACCTCCTAAAATTTGATACCCAAAATAATACCAAATTTTAAGAGGTTGTCAAGCGACTTTAAGCAAGCGACTTTAAGAAGCTAATCAGATCATCGCCTTTTCGATTATCGCTCCAACGCGGTGCATTACCGTCCTTCTCGTCCATCTTCATCATGATATAAGAACACGCCTCGTCGAAGCAGAAAGCGGCGTACTCGTCTGTTATGTCCAGCACGCCGCTCGGTTTTTGGTTATAGTGTTTACTCAGGCGCAGCACCCTCAGTAACTGCCTGGATGCTACGAAACCCGGCCAGCGCTCTGGCCCCCATCTGCGCATAGTTAAAGATAGCCAGAAGCTGCATATCGGTAAGCGGCAACCCGATTTCTTCTAACTCCGCATACGTAGGCTTCACAAGCGCGTTTTCCGCTACGATTTTAAGCATATCCGCTGTTTCTTTAAACGCTTCTTCACCTTCGCCTTTATCGACTTTGCCGTTGAAAAGGTCCCGCGCGACGCTTAAAAGCGGGTTTGGAATGTGACCGCCAGCCGCCAGCCCCAGAAGGGAGGGGCGCTTTAACCTCACTATAAACGGTTCGCCTTCAACAAACGGCGGCAGTTCCATAACCTCGCCCTCGGCCAACACCCGCAGGTTTTCAATGCTTGTTACGTTTAAATCATTCATTTTCGTCATCCTTTCTTACGGCGTCGGAATATCCGGCAGCTCGTCCACCATCTCTGATAGTATAAGGCGGCTGCCCCGCCGCCGGGGCTGTCGATATCGTATACGTGGCCGCGAAGAATTTGTCGTCCTCAAAATTAAGCTCCACCGGCTCGCCCTTGCCATTAGGCATAGACAGCTTCACGTAGCCCAGAACCTCACCGGACGTGTCCGTCTCTTCCGTGTAAATGTCCACAGTGAAGGTTTCCAGGCCCGGCGCGCTGCCGGCGGGCGCGGGCGTATAGGACTTAAACACGCCGCCTTCCTTAACAACCGTGCCGCCCTGTAACAGCGCCACGACCTCCGGCAGGAACATGTTGTCCTCGAACTCCACATCCACGCCCTTGATCGTGGAATCCACCTTGCGCATTGCCTTTAGTACGCCTTTAATGATTAACTCGGTCTTTTTGCCTTCCTCAACGACAACCTTAGCGTTTGCCTTCGTGGACGTGCTGAAAGAATATTGATTGTTGTCCTTATCGGTCAGCACCACCAGCGCAACGCCGATCAATGCCTTTTCTATCGTGTTATCACTCATTTAAACATCTCTCCTTTTAAGGTTTTGATACTTTATACTGCAAGTGTAAGCCATCACGCTGTCATCGATGATTATTGGCGTGATCGCGCATGTGGATTTGAGCCAGTTCAGAGGCTTCAAGGCCGCGATGACCGAATCCATGAACGGGCGTACATGCGTATAACATCCCTTCGGGTAAAACACGATTATGTCAATGATGTCATAAGCGAGGGACGTTTGAAACGGGCTTCGCGAGTTTTCTTTAACGACAACGTAAGGCGCTTCGCACAGCCCCACATGCTGCCCGATGGAATAAACGTCGAAGCCCGCCTCTTTCAGTCGGTTATAGATTTTCTCGAACACGCCGTCACCTACTTATCAAGCAATTTTTTCATGCCCTGGAGTATTTCCGGTCCCAGCGCTTCTATTGTCGGCCACAGGATTGCGTATTTCTTCTCGCGGGCAAGCTCGAGGTACACGGAGTAGTCCATGTTACCGGAAACGCCGATTGTAAGCACATCATCCGCCCCTTGTGATTCCACAGTAAAGCTTTCCGATTCGTATAGATCCCGGCCTTTGTCGTCTACGCCTTTATGCGCTACGCTCGCTGAACCGGAAACGTCACCGAACCCGCTAAAACCCTGTATTGTGTTTTTTGCGTTGCCGGTTCTGTCCTCCCAGGGTTTATT
>JAVIWB010000496.1:0-15776 GCA_031893035.1 Dermolepida albohirtum | reverse complement strand
TCCCTTCTGGGCCTGCGAGCAACTGCGCGACGCCTGGGACCGTGATCCCGCGCTGCCGATCATCATGGATCCGATGGATCGGGTTCTGTCCACGCTCATGCTGACGTACCGCGATGTACCACACCTGTCGCGCAAGGTGTTCCTGCGGCGGGTAGTCACTGCGGTACGGAACGGCGTACCGGTCCATGCGGTCTCCGCGGTACGAGCAGAGACCCTGGGCCTGCGGGGCAAGGAGTGGCTCACGTACGCGCAGATGGACCCTGTGGAAACGGTGGTGCGCGACCTGGCCGACTTCAACGAGGAGCGGTTCGCCCACTGGGCACAGGCGCTGATCGATCACGGGACCATGTCCATGGAGGCGGCAGAACGAGTCGAGGGGGCCTTCCGGGTGTTGTATCGACAACCCACCCAGACGGAGTACGTACTGCACCCTTCCGGTAACGCCCCAACGATGGGGGACGTTCCCTATCATGGACTCCGCGTCCCCTACCCGGCGAAGCGCCGGAACTTCCGGGTGTGGGAGGCCCCGGCGACGGTGGCCCTGTTGGTCGACGTCACAACTCCCGGGTCGCACGTCAGAGGATGTCGGTGCACCGGAATCGGCATGCATCGTCTGGCAATGCGCCGAAAGTCACTGTTGGACGTGATGGATAAGGATCTGATGCCAGTGTTCCTTGCGGCCTCGACCGGGGTGCATCCGGATGTGGTGGAGCAGATGGCCGAGAACGTGCAGTGGGCAGCATGAGCTTCTACTTCCCCGTAGCACTGCCGGATGACCGCTCCCCCACCGCGAGCAGGGACGCCTCCGAAGGCACCTCGGCGTGGATGTGCGAGAAGCTGCTCTCCACGTGGGAGCACAATCCCGAATCGATGTTCTTGCAGGATCCGATGGACTTGCTCATCTCCCACCTGCTCATCCAGCACCACGTGGTCTTCCCCCTGCCCGCGATGCAGGGGCAGCCTGACTCGCTTACTAGGGACGTGGTACTCAGTGAGGAGGTGGGCGGGACGTTCTATGCCGTCTCGGCGTACCTAGCCTCGATTCGCGGGATGACGGGATCGGACTGGGTCCAGATGTCCCAGGTGGATCCGGTGCGCGCGATGATCCCGATCCTGCGAGGAGAGGGAGTGGATATCGACGACCCCGGGATCTCCCCGGACCCGGACCCGGAGAAGCGTCGAGAGGGCCTCGCTCGGATCACCGCAGGGGGTCACCGCCTGTGGCCGTGGCGCGATGATCTCAGCGTCGAGCGGGTCCTGCACCCTTACCTGGAGACGCTCCCCACGAGGGAAGAGGTGGCAGCGGTGACGCGCCGGATACCGTTCCACATGCTGAATCTGACGCACACCATCGAGCCTCCACTCCTGCATTTCCGTCAGCGATGGGCCGTGCCCTCCACAGTGGCGCTGCTGTGCATGCATGCCGAGTGGGAAGGGATGCTCCGGGATGTTCATCTCTGCTGCTCTCAACGAGTGCCCGGAGCCGGACTGTTACCTGATTCGCGGATGAAGCCGCTGCGGGACCGGTGGCTTCCACTGATCCTGGCGGTGTATGCGGGAATCGACCCGGAGTACGTGGGCCAGATGGCGGACGAGCTACTTCGGAACTAGTTCGCATTTAAGTTCCTGTGGTGTATTATTGACTCATGGCCCTGCCGACCACACCTGTCGCAATCGGGGACCTCGTCACGCTGGACGCACCGGGAATCACTCCCCTCGCCCCCGGACGGGTCCTCGACATCGTGGACGACTACGCCTCCGTCCAGTGGGCCCGAGACGACCTCTACGACCCCCTCGTCCTGATCGCCCACCTACGCCCTGCCGGGGACTACCGCCCCAGCGCGCGTCACCACATCCCCAAGCTGGCCAGCCTCCCCGCTCCCGAGGGTCTGACGTACACCCGGCTGCCCACCGACGGCGGGGATCACACCTGGATGCAGGGGATGTTCGCCTCCCCCGCGGATCACCTCGCATGCACGATCCTGCTCCGCACAGGCATCACGCTCCGGCTGGTCACCCCGGTCCAAGACCTGACCTCCATGCTCCTGCGGGACCACTACGGACAGCCCTTCCACGCCATCAGCATCCTCATGGCGGCGAGCTTCAACTACAGCGCCCGCGACGTGGAGCGCAGTGCCTCCTACGACCCTCTCGAAGCCCTCCTGGCGATCCTCCGGCGCGTACCGAACGCCACCGAAGTCTGGCCCGGCCTGTCCCCGCTCGGTGAGGCCATCGGCCACGGAGCCGAACCGGTCCAACGCGCTCACAGCTACAGCGGTCTCCGCGCTATCGCTTCAACAGACCACTCCATCCGGCGTGGGTCCTATCGTGGTCAGTACCCCCGAACCTCTGCCGATCCGGCAACCACTCTCGTGGCACATCATCTGCTACGCACGCAGCACAACGGGTCACGCGACATGGGCCACGTCGCGTGCAACTGCCGCAAGACCCCGGCGGATGACCTGGCCACACTGGCGCGGCTGCTTATCGCCGGATACGGCGGGATCAACCCCACCGTGCTGGAGCAGATGGCGGAGGGACTCCTATGAGGTCCAACGATGAGTACCGGCTCCTCCAATTCCATGAGGCCATCGACCGAGCGAGACTTCATGATCCGGTCGACTCCCTGATCTGTGACTGGCTCCTGGCCGGGACCCCACCGGAGTGGATGCCTCCGCGTGCCACCGTCTCCGACACGGTCCGGCACCTCCTTGAGGATGCCGACGCCGACGATGTGCCCGTCTACGCCACGTCGGTCCTCTACGCGGTTCTCAGTGACGCAGCGGAGTACGGACAGATGCTCCTCCTGTCCCGTCGGTCCCCCTTGGAATCGCTTCTGGCCCTGCTGGAACTGGTTCACGCACGGGATGGACAGCCGCATGATCTTCCGACGGCGCTGCCTCCCACCGGGGCCAGTGCCGAGCAACAACGCGCCTCCGGTGAGGCGGCGACCATGGCGATGCGGCTGTCTTCCCGCACCCGCACGTGCTCATCAGCGAGGAGGGCCGTTCCGGGCTCTCCACCTCCCGTCCGTCCGAGCTTCTCCTGTTCGCCTACGGTCACCCCGCGGGCACGATCACGGTCCGTGAGCACGAGCCCGACGACTGCCCGCGGTGCTTCCGTCTGGGCAGGTGGGCTCCGACCCTCGAACCGCGACCGTGGGCGCAGACACTGGGCCCGCTGATGCCGGTGCTCTTCGCGGTGCACTCCGGTGTACACCCGGACGTGGTGGCTCAGATGGCGGAGGTGCTGTGATGCGCACGCTTCCCGATCACGGCGTCGTATGGGAGCCCCTGTCCCCGGGGTTCGCGTTCGAGAACCCGATAGACCACCTGCTCAGTGGGCTCCTGCTGTACCGCATCGGCCTGGGGGTGCCACAGCCCTCCTTGGTTCTCGATCTGGTCGATCAGTCCATGGCCACTGGTGTTCCGGTGCATGCCTTCTCCCTGGCGTACGCGCTGGACACCATGGGCCCGGATGACGATGTGTTCGCCAAGGCCACTATGGACCCTGTTCTGGCGCTGCTCGACTGGTCCGCTCACGAGTACCACATGATCCCCACGGTCCGGGACGCTCCGCGTTCCTCCGATCTCGTGGATGCCGTCGTGGATCCCGCGCAACAACTCGCGGCGTACACCGTGCTGTACGAAGAGAGCCCCTTCTGGGACCTGTGGCATCACGTGGAGTGGCAGTCCCCGATACCCGGCGACTGGACGCTCACCGGGTTCCAGTCCAGCCCCGACACTCTGATCACCACGCACTACCTCTCCCCGGGCCCACGTCGGATGCATACCGTGCATCCGACGAAATCGTGCGAGGCGTGTCAGCGCATCTACGGGGCAGAACTCCGCAACACCTACCGCTTGGCCCGCGAGGAGCAGACCAAGGCTCTGATCTCGGTCCTGCTGGCGGCGTACTCCGGGGTCCACCCGGAGATGATGACGCACATGGCCCGCGAACTCTGGGAGACAACGTGAAGGCGCACAATCCGTACCTCTACTCGGTGTCCATGGGGCCCGCCATCTCCACCGCATTGATACCGACGGCGTGGGACATCGCAGTGTGGGACACCGTGTGCAGCCATCTGATCCTGCGCGCACCGAACCCGGTACCCCAAGTGGCTTTCGCCACCTTGGAACTGCTGGCGCAAGATGCCTACAGCCGTAGTCAACAGACGACCGCGATGGCCCTGGTACTGGCGGCGATGGAGCTACCTCACCTTCGTGGAGTCGATGTGCTCGCGATGCATCCTCTGGTGGCACTGCGGGAGTTCATGATCCACTTCGCCCCTGACTTCCCGCCCCTGCGCAGCTTCCGCAAGAACACCCCTGAACTCGGTACGCCCTCGACCCTGCATTCCCCGACTGAGGCCGCGGAGGCACTCATGGACTTCGCCGGGTACAACGAGGTCCACATCCTGATGCACCCCGACAACCATGACCGCACAGCGTCCAAGGACGTACGAGAGGCACTGATCCTGGGAGCCTCCCGCTCGCATCACCAGCGCAAGTGGTGCCCCGGGTGCATGCAGCCCATGCACCGTGATGGGTGGATCGGCCACTTCGAAGCATCGTTCCCCGTGCTCCTGGCGGCGTACACCGGTGTGCACCCCGGGGTGCTGCATGCCATGGCGATGGACGCGTGGGGGTGACGTGATGACCGATCACGACACTGCGCTGGAGCTGGTCACCCACGTCGACCGGCACTGGGCGCGGGGAAGCCGGAGCCTGACCGATCCCCTGGATGTCTTCCTCGCAGACACGTTGCTACGCCTGTGCCAGCACTTCCCCGGAACCCCGCGGATAGCGGAGTCTGTACTCTCCCTCGTCGCAGGGGGTGAGAAGATCTCCTCGGTGGCGCTGTATCTCGCGGCGCTCAACGGGATCGACTCCGAGGATGATCTGAATCGATTCCTCCAGATGGACCCGGTGGTCGCCTTCATCGAGGCGCTCCGCCTCCACGACCTCGGGTGTGTTCCCGCCCATCTGGAGGTTCCCGAGGCCGAACCGTCCGAGTCTCGAACACACGCCTACGACCGGCTCGTTTCCCTTCCTCTCTTCCGCAGTAGTGACGTATGCCGGATCAAGTACGCGCCCGGTGGACAGGCGGCTAACCCGCGGTACACGCATGTGCTCCAGCTCCGCCGTCAACAGGACAGTGTGTGGGTAGTGCCCGCGCCGCTGGCATTGCTGGTTCTGGCATGCAACGACAAGCCACATATGCAACATGATTTTCGCCAGTGCCCCTGCTCCAATCCGGAGTTCCGTGCACCGAGGACCGAACCCCCGTACTACCCCAACTGGATTCGGGATGAGCTGATCCCCGTGCTCCTGGCCGCATACGCAGGCGTGAACCCGGACGTGGTGGAGCAGATGGCTGCTGGACTGGAGAGGTGGTGACCATGAGGACCGACGACCGGGCCACCTGGGATCTGGTGGAGAACATCGATCGGTACTGGTCTCGCGGGGGACAGATCCTGACCGATCCCCTCGACGACTTCCTGGCGGATGTCCTTCTGCGCATGGACGATATGTGTCTGGCGGGAACTCCGTTAATCATCGACCTGGTGCCCACACTCCTCACGGAGGGCATCGAGTTCACGGCGGTGGGGCTGCTTCTGGCGCAGTGGCGCGCGTTGCGTGACGGGACCACCGTGCGGGCGCTGCTCCAGATGGATCGCGTGCGTGCCTTCACCCTGGTGCTCGGGCACATCGACCCGTTCCTCTTCTCCCAGGTGTTGGTCCCTGAGGTAGCGCCCTCAGAGGCGCGGTCCCAGGGGTACGAGATGATCTCGCACAAGCTGGGATTCGACGCGGACGCCGACTGGCCTCCCGTCAAGAACTTCGACGACACCCGCATGATCGGGCAGCTCCACCCGGCATACATGCACCAGGTGCGTCTCTCCGAGCGGGGAGGGATTGAGGATCTTCGGCCCTCGCGGGATCTCCCTGCGGAGGTGGCGCTACTGGCGCTGGCCAGTGAGCCCTCCCCGGATCCGATGCACCACCAGTTCCACTGCCGCTGCGGGGGCAAGAGCCAACGTGGGTGGAGATCCGTCACAGGGCCAGCGCTCAGCGAGTGGATCCATGACGAGCTGCTCCCGGTGCTCCTGGCCGCATACTCGGGCGTCAACCCGGACGTGGTGGCGCAGATGCTCGATGAACTGGAACTGGAGAGGTGGTGAGCACCCGTGACATCCGAGTTCTTCACCGCGATGCTCCGGGGCCTGGGATCCGGCGGGGTTGCCGACACGGTCGACACCTCCCCACTCGACCCGGCCATGTGCACCCTGATCCTGCGCGACCCGCAGAGCACCCCGCGGGCCAAGGTGCGACTACTCCCGCTGCTGATGCGAGCGCGGGATACCGGGGACCGACTCAGTGTCTTCTCCCTCATCGTCATGGGTGCCCAGTCCGACGATCCCGACTGGGTGTACACCGCCGCGACCGCCCTGGACCCGGTGGAGGCGTGGCTGTACCTGCGGTCGCTCCACGGGGACCCTGTGGGCCATGTGGAGCTACGAGGGGACGAGAAAAACCGAGGTGAAAGCTATCGCCGGATCAGTGAGCGCATCCTGGAGCGCAGTCTCCGCGAGGGGTCTGACCCCTCAGGATGGTCCGCGATGGTGGGCTACTTCTGGCACCAGTCCGGCCATCCCCTCCCACCTCATGACCGGCCCCACGGGCACAAGATGCTGCTACGCCTGCCCGATGAGAAAACCGGGAACCCGGGGTGGCGTATGGTGGAGGGATTCTCCCCGGACCTCGCGGCGGTGCTGGCCCATGAGCGTGACGGTGAGACACAGGCGAAGCACCTGACGCCGCTGTGCTGCGGGGCGATCGATCCGTACCCGGATCTGACCGCAGTGCTGATGGCGGCGTACGGAGGAGTGCCCCCTGACCTGGTGGAACTGATGCTCGATGAGGCACTTCCCCGTCTCTGATTCCGGTCCACCAGCTCCCTCCGCGACGGTGGAGTTGCCTAGGGACGTTCCATGTATCGAGTGGGCCTCGTCAGTGCCTCGTGTGAGGATGGGAGCACACACCACACCGGAGAAGGAACCACCTCATGAGCCCATCGCCCATGACGGGACACGGCGGAGCCGCCCTGACCGTCCTGTCGTACATCGCCGTCTGCCACGACGATCCCGAGTTCCTCCGGGTCTCCCCCGACACCCTGCACACCTACCGGGCGCTCACCGCCTTCGACACCGGGTACACACCCGCACAGGTGATTCTCGCGGCGGCAGCGGCCACCGACAGTGCGCCGATGGAGGACCTGATCGATCTCGCGCCCTCGGAGCTGTTGGTCCGTGCGCTGCGGGACCGGCTCCCCCGCTCCTGCACCCTGCGGGACGATCTGCTCCGAATGGAGCCGGTCCCGGTGGGCCGGACCAACACCGCCGAGTTCGACGGACACTGGCTCTGGCGCGGATTCTCCCGTGGTGTGATCCGCTACGCCATGGCCACGCAACTGCGTGACAACGAGGTGCGGCAGTGGTTCGAGGGCACCCGTCCCTCGCGGGAGATCGAGCGGACCGGTACCGAGGAGACCGCGTTCTGGTCGAAGCTGGTGGGCCTTGTCTGCCTCATCGATGCGGGCGTCGGAGCCACGCAACTTGACCTGGTGTACGAGGAGCTGGTGGCAGACGATACCCTCTGACCTGCATATTCGCTGAATACTTGTGTTACCATTTTAGAACCTGTAGTGTAGTAGTCACACACCACACACCCTGAGAGGAACCACCATGGCTGAGGCCACCTACTACGAAGACTTCATCGACAGCATCGACCGCTTCCACGCGGCGGACCTGACCCCGATGCTCTGGTCCGGCCCCGGTGAGGGCAAGTCGGCGCTCATCGCCCAGCTCGTCGAGCGCAAGACCACGATCTTCGGTGAGGCCATCGCCGGACACATCTCGCTGTCCGCCGTCGGTGCCGACGAGACCGACTACCAGGGCGTGCTCATCCCGACCACGTTCGTCGACACCGCCAGCGGCCAGACCGTGACCACCACGGCCAACGCGACGCCCGACTGGGCCATCCGCGCCTCGAACGCCGATGGCATCTTCTACGTCTTCATCGACGAGCTGACCGCCAACCGCTCCGTTCACGCTCCCCTGCTGACCATCCTCAGCGGATTCGTGATGCCCAACGGCTACAAGCTCAACCGGAACAACGTGCGATTCATCTTCGCGGGCAACCCGACCCACACCACCGACGACGCCGAGGAGCTGATCCCGCCGCTGTCGAACCGCATCGCGCACCTGGACTTCGCGCCCGAGTTCGCCGACTGGTCGCACGGTCTGATCAACAACTGGGGCAAGCCCATGGGCGAGTCCGAGCGCATGTACCGCGCACTGGTCGCGCAGTACCTCAAGACCGACACCACCCTGCTGACCCGTGGCGCGGTCTACGGCACCAAGACCGAGATCGACCGCAAGCGCGGCTGGCCCACCAAGCGTTCGTGGGAGGGTGTCGCCAAGGCCCTGACCGCCTTCGAGGGCGCTCCGCACCGCCGCGCCATGGCCATCGACGCCCTGGTGGGCGAGGGCAACTCGGCGGCGCTGCTCAGCTTCATCGACGAGGTCCGCCTGCCGTCGCCGGAGGAGGTGCTCGACCACCCGAAGATCATGGACGAGCTGGGCCTGGATGTCTCCCGCCGGTTCATCGTGGTCAATGCCGCGATGCACTACGCACTGGAGCGCCGGGAGCCGATCCGCTTCGCGGACATGTTCGACCAGCTCGGCAACCGGGACCACGAACTGGTCGCGCCGGAGCTGGCGGCGCACATCACCACCATGATGTCGATCCTCCCCGACGGCATCGAGGCGGCGAACCGGATCAGCAACAAGGCGGGCCTGAACTCCATCACGGTGTTCAAGGACTCGGATTCCCCGCTGGACTGATCCACCGGCACACACTGGACCCGAGGGGCACCGTCATCCGTGGCGGTGCCCCTCGTGGCGTCAGAGTGGGGCACAATCAGGATCGGGAGAGGAGAACATGATGCAGAAGGCACGGAAGATCAAGGGCGCAGCCGTGGTACTGGTCGTCTGGGGCGTGCTGGGGACCTTGATTCCACCGGCGAACATTCGGGACGGATCGTTCCACCGGGCGCTGGAGGCACAGAGGACACCAGGTGCACTGGTAGGTGATGGGCCCCAGGGGACCGACACCTACTCCGGGTCCACGCTGTACGACCCGGAGGCGGTCAGGCGCGCCATGG
Organism: Dermolepida albohirtum; assembly: GCA_031893035.1. Taxonomy (NCBI): domain Eukaryota; kingdom Metazoa; phylum Arthropoda; class Insecta; order Coleoptera; family Scarabaeidae; genus Dermolepida; species Dermolepida albohirtum. Next base: position 6,548 of record JAVIWB010000496.1, on the reverse strand, counting down.
AGGAGTACGCGGAACAGCTCAGGTTGTACCAGGAGAACGTCGCAGCGCTCGACGCCACCGCGGCGGAGATGAAGCCCATCGAGGATCCTGGCGCGGCCATGGACCGCAAGCTCGGAGGCATGATTCAGGGAGGCTAGTCCCCCACGGATGAAGCCCCGGCACACCTGGTGTGCCGGGGCTTTCGCGTATCAGGATGATTCAGGTGTTCCTATTTCGATTCTTATGGTGTAGTATCGAGGTACACACACCGAACACCCTCTCCCGAAGGACCCACACCATGAGCACTGCTACCACCGCCCACGCGATCCTCACCTCGAACCTGAGCGGACACGACGCCCTCGCCGCCCTGAGCGCCATGGTCGCGGACCGTTCCGCTGCCATCGAGGTCTTCCCGACTGAGGACGCCCGCGAGACCGCCCGTCAGGTCCTCATCTCCGCCGATCTCGACTTCGGGGCCAAGCGTCACCTGCTGGCCTCCCTGATCGTGACCTCCGCTCGCGGGGACCAGCTCGCGCCCGTGAGCATCCCGGGTACCGAGGACGCCCTGATCTCCCTCGACACCCACCTGTTCCAGCGCGGCATCGACCCGCGCACCGTGGACATGGGGGCGGTCATCGCCCACGCTCGCAACTCGGTGCGCCGTCACGGATACGCCTTCCTCGATCACGAGGACGGTATCGCCGCCCTGCGGACCACCGGGGAGGTCTGGGACCGGATCATGGCCAAGCATCCCCGCACCGCCTGATCGTCTCCGTACGGCATGACGAAGGCCCCACCCGGTACCGGGTGGGGCCTTCTCGTATCGCGGGGCACAGCGGGGCGTTCAGCCGCCGAAGTTGTTCCCGTGGCCGCTGTTGTCCATGTTGCCGCCACTGCCCCCGCCGGACATGTCGTTGCCGCCGCCCGACATGTTGTTCCCGCCGTCGCAGGTGCCGCACATGTCGCCGGGGTCGGCGAAGGCGACCACGGGGGCCGCGGTACAGAGGGCGAGCGCGACACCGGCGGTCGCGAGGATTTTGCGGAGCTTGGTCATGGGCTGTTCCTTCTCTCGTGGGTCCTCGGGGATGAGGTCTTCGGGGTGCCGGGCTACGCCGCGGTGGCCAGGAGGCGATGACCGGCGGTGGCGGTCCAGTGATCCTGACGGGCGTCGATGAACGCGGCGATGGCGTCGGACTGCCCCTCGGTGGGCGTGGCCACCCGGATCTTGCCGTCCATGTACAGCTTCTCCACGAGGGACTCGTAGATGCTGGGCTGGTCGAACTCGTTCTCGATCATCTCGTCGACGTAGGTGAGGTAGGGGTTGAGCCGCATGAGGGGTCTCCTGTCTCAGGGTGCATTCGTGTGGTGTGGCCCGCGCCGGGAGGTGTGAATGTGTGGTCCTCAGATCCAGGCGCGTGGTGTAGCGGTCCACGCCCCTCACGGTAGTCCCCCGCACCGACAGGAGCAACGGTTCGCGCACTCGCCACGCCGATGAACATGGAACGTCCCTCGAACTTGCGCGTGGGAATCGATCGGGCCCACACGTTCCGTTGAGCACCAGAAGAGGAACGCGCACAGGAACAGTCGGTCCCCCGGTACCGGAACCACCAAGATCGCCGGGCCTGCGCCGGGCACTCCTCTGCATGGGTGTCCCACCGGTGGCGTGAAGGTCCGATTCCAATGACTGTCGGTCCCCTGTCCCCCGGGTGCTCCGAGTGTCCAATCAGGTTCGGGGAACAGGTCACGGGGATCGGTCACGAGCGAAGCGAGTGACTAACGATCACCGTGTGTGAGTGCGGCGCTACGAACGTAGTGAGTAGCCGCATCACCCTGGTATCGGAATGCGGACACCTCTGGGTGGAGCCCCTAGGCGGAACCCAGAGGTGGTGCCAGCATTCCAGTGTTTCCCCAGGTCAGGACTATCAGAAACAGACATGTGACGAAGATCACACTTGACAAGTCTGGAAAAGTGGTTTTACATAGAAACAACTGGATCAGATAGTGGATCAAAGGGATCTCCCAGGGATTGATCCGGATCCTCGAATCTAGTCACTCAAATTCCTTACCTCTTGGGGGATCGCCTAGGGGCTCCCCCAAGCGGAATTTAAGTGACATTCTTCGGATCTGATCGGATCATCTCGCGCGCGTGCGCGCGACGCCCGCGATCCTGCGCGTGTACCCGCGCGGGTTATATATCCCCACCTGTCCCAGAGTGGGATCTTTCCCAGAAATCTTCGAAGAGCTGCGAAGTCCCTCCCGGTACCGGGCAGGAGGCCAGAACCCCGGCCCTGCCCCGCCACCCCCGCGGAACCGGCACCCGAGCCCCGGCACAGACGTGCCCCGGCCACCGGCCCAGCCCAACGCCCGCCGGACCCGCCACCCCTCCGACGCCCTCACACTGCTGAGAAGGGGGTCGGATCGCTCTGCGGGGCCGTCAGGGGCCTGTATCACCGTTTCCCCATGTCACGCCGGATCAGGGGTACCCGGACCCGGAGAGGTGTCGGTCCCCTGGTCTGGTGGGTGGAGCGGGTACCGCGGCGGGTACATGGAGGTCTCCGGCAGGGGGACCGACACCCTGTCTGTGACCGTGCCAGTACCGGTGGTTGGGCCGGATCCGCGCTCCCCCGGTACTGGCGTGGACGCCCTCCTTCGTCCGGGCACCGGAGGTCACTTCGCACCGCCATCGGCGCGCGTATCGAGTCCCGGTGGGTGCCACGGAACCATCGAGAGCCCACTCCCCTGGCGGGAATCCGTTGCGACTCGCGGGCTGCCGTCTTGTCCCCGACCGGTTCACGATGGTGCAATGGCAGCACCACACCCCACACGCCCCTTCCCCCAAGGAGACCCATGGTCCCCGTGACACCTCTCGACACCCCGCATCTCGCACTCCGCAAGTGGCTCTCTCAGTGCGAGATCCGCACCCGTGACCACCACGCGTACCTTCCGCGGCTGCTGTGGCTGGTCGGCCACCGCTGTGGAGACCCCGCGTCCGACATGTATTCCCGCGGAGCGGACGGGTCCTTGACCTTCCCCATCGACGCCATCCAGGCGGCGTGGGAGGAGAACCTATTGGAGCGTGAGCAGTTCTTCGCCACCACTGAGGTCGGAGACCGTATCGCCGCACTCGGACTCTCCCGCAGCGATTTTGCCCTGTACGCGGGAATCGGGACCTCGACGATCTCGCCCTCCAGGTTCGGCCCCACGGCCACTCCGGTGGGGCCTGCGACACCCAAGATGGTGCACAAGGTCCTGACCTCTCTTGAGGTGCTCGAAGGGACATCAGTACCGGAGTGGATGCGCCAGTTCCACGACTACCCTCGTCCCCCGATGGGGCGCATCGCCAAGATCATCGAGGACCACCGTTCCGCGGATACTCCACCCACGTCACGAACCCCCAAGGACCGTGCTGTCCCCGTGATGGAGGAACCCGTCCCGGAGATCCAGGACGACATCGAGGCGGCGGGAGAGGAACTCGACACCGCGGTACAAGAACTTCTGGAGCAGTATCTCAGCGGGGATGGTAAGTCCATCATCGCCCAGGTGGTCCGTGAGGTTCTTGCGACCATGGGTCTCGATGCCTCCACTCTGGCGCACCTGCGTCGGATGCGTAACCGCCCGATGGCCGTGGTCCCCCGCGGCCAGATGACCGGATAGGAGAACCGCCCCATGGACGCCAGTAGCCGAACGATCAGCCAGATCCTCAGCAAGGCAGGACTCCCGAACGCCGGGGTCCGGTACCGCGGGTGCGGTGGGCGCGACACGATTCCCGCCGGTGCCTCCGGGTACGGGTGTCAGAACATGACTTACACGCTGCCGGGGCCCGGCGGATTCACTCACCCCTGGAGCGGCGTCGAGGTCACCTGGTACGGGGACGTTCCACCTCGCTTCGAGGACATCACCGCGGTGCTCTCGAAGCGCGGGTACGAGGTCAGTGACCCCGCACTGCGTACATCGAACTTCTCGGCTCCCGGTCTCACCTGCGTCCAGGTGTGGCCGCAGGGCGCGGACGCTGAGGCCCGTGCCGCAGTGCAGTAGCCCGAGAACCACCAAGGCCCCGCATCGGATTCCGATGCGGGGCCTTGGTCTGTGTGAGATCAGGGGATGGTCAGGCGCATGATCACCACGCCTGTGACAACGAGTGCCATCCCGGTGCGTCGCCGCTTACCGATCCCGATCCCGATCAGGATGAACCCCGCGGTGGCGATGGCGGCTCCCCCGACTCCGATGGCGCGCTGCATCTCAGCGGGCCTGCTCGATGCTCGCCAGCATCCGGGCCCCGTACTCGGTCATGTGCATCCGCGGTGGAACAGCGCGGGCCATCCAGTCGCACCACTCCACGATGTTCAGGTCCGGTGCGGGTGCGTCGATCCGGGCCACCGTGTAGCACTTGCGGATGAGCGGATCGGACATGGAGGTGCGCGAGATGCTCTGGCCCCGACTGATCCGGCGGAGTGCCTTGCGCTGCATGTAGTCCAGGGACTCGGTCGTGGTCATGCTCTCCCCTTCCTTTGTGGACACCGATCACCATCCGTAGAAGACGGAGACCCCGACGATACCGGCTCCGCACAGCCCGACCAGGGGACCGACCTTCCGGTCTCCGAGGCTCATGCCGAGCACCCCGACGACCACCATCCCCAGTCCGAGGACCAGAAGCAGCACGTACGCGAACGGCATGAGGCTCAGCACCCTCAGTCGAACGGGTGCGGCTCGGGGAGCTGGGCGGTGAAGGCGTGGACCAGCTTCTCGTTGGTGACCGGGTCCGTGTCCCGGCTGACGATGGACCGGAAGCCCATCACGGTGCCACCCGCCACCAGGATGACCGCGACGAGGTAGAACCACGCCTCTCCCCCACCGATGAGGTTCGTGATGATCATGGCGATCCCGCAGAGGGACACCAGGACCCAGGCGGCGGTGACGGCCTTGCTGTCGGGCCGGTAGGTGTTGTGCCAGGCGTTGTCGACGGCCCTGTCGAAGTCCTCAGTGGACAGGGTCGCCCGAGCGCCGAGAAGGGTCTGCGGGGCGTACTCCTCCAGGTACTCGATGAAGTCGGTGTAGCGGTCGGAGGGGATGGTGCGTGTGGTCATCGTCGGGCCTTCCGGTATGAGGTGCGGGTGAACTCCGCGGTGCCGCCGGTGGCTCCGGCGAGGAAGAGGATCGAGTAGGCCGCGGCGGTCGATCCCTGATAGGCGAGGTACATGGCCGTGAGGGTAACGAGGAGCAGCAACGCGGTGGTGGCCACGCCGAGTGCGGTCCGGCGGCGGGCGATGTAGACGGTAGGGACAGGGGGTGTGTACGAGGCGGGATAGGGGGTCCCGATGATGTGTGTGGTCATGGGGCAATTGTAGTCTCACCAGCACCTTTAGTTCCAGAAACTCCGGGGACGTTCCATGTCGTGTCGCACAGAAACGCCCCGGTCCCCATCGGTGGTCGGCAGGGTTCCGGGGCGTCTGGTGTTACTTCGCGGCGTAGAGGGTCTCGGGTCGGGTCTTCGCCGGTGTCTTGCCGACCTCACGGACCACGGAGCTGCGTCCGATCTTCATCCGTACCGCGTTGATCGAGGGGACCGCCTCAGGGTCCCGCCCCGCGAGGTGATGCAGGAGCACGAGCAGCGCGTGGATCTCCGGGCCCGTCGCGGCGCTCTCCGAGGTGATCCCTAGGAGAGCCTCGGTGGCCTGTCCTCCGGTGAGCAGCCCGTCGAGCGCCCACGTGGCGACCTTCTGGACCATCGCGTTGTGGCCGAAGGGCATCGGCGGCACCGGCTCCCCCGCACGGACCAGGAGGGTATCCGCCACCGGGGAGATGTCGGTCCCCACGCGGGCCACGCACACGATGGAGACGGTGTGGCCCCGCTCGTCACGCGCCGCGTCGGAGACCACGGTGACCGGCTCGGGTGTGGTGCCTCGGAGGATCTGGGCACCTGCACGTTCCCGCAGGGTCACCGCTGCCGTCGTGGCGACGGTCAGCTCCTGCGCCGGATCCATCACCGCGCCAGGCAGGGACAGCTCCCCCTCGTGGGGCGCACGGGCCCGCCGGTACAGCACCAGCGCCGGATCGAGGCCCCGGGTGAACGCCACGGTGTCCACCGAGAGCCAGGTCCGCTGGTCGGCCACCGGCACCGGGCCGGGCTCACGCGTGTACCAGCCGTGCTCCCGGCCCGGTGCCTGGTCCTTGGGGATCAGGTGGAAGGACTCCGTCATCCCAGGATCTCCGCGGTCATCTGTGCGTTGAGATCCTGCGCAGCGGCGGTGATCGTGGTGAAGGGGCGGCTGTGCACCTTCCACGAGTTCCGCAGGGTGGTACGAACATCGGCCAGGCTCTGCGGGAGTCCCGCGGTGAACGATCCGTCTTCGAAGACCGTCTGCATCTCCGAACCCGCCTCCTGCTCCGCGGTGGCCTGCTGTACCAGGTACAGCGATCCGTCCATCTGGCGGCGAACCGACAGGCGACCCTTGGCCGAACGCTTACCGGCTCCGGTCTTGGGGTCCTTGAAGATGTCGCGGCCCTGTCCGTTCACCTGGACCCAGGTCGCCTTGACGGCGATGGAGAAGGTGTCGCGAGTGACGAACTGG
>JAVIWB010000495.1:0-153927 GCA_031893035.1 Dermolepida albohirtum | reverse complement strand
TTGTTCACGTGGGAAGTTGTTATTTTGTTTAATTAATTCTACAATTTGAAATTTATGCAGTGGATCCAATTCAGTTGCACGGTGCTGTATATAACAAAATGTTTTTTACAATAATTTAACAAAAACATAAGACAATAGAAACTAATTATATACTAAAGGATATCCCATAATATATAACTAAAAATAGTTAACATCAGAAAGCTAAGCATCTCAGAATACAACGTATTAGCATTTATCACTATGTGAGAAATAACTGCCCTCTTCGAAACATCTACCCCTAGTAATCAATAACGTGTTCATTGATCTCGTATTACGAGATTTAAAAAATTTAAAAATCCAGAACTAACGTATTCTATTCTCGCTTATAAGGAATTAGATCTTTAATTTACAGGTAAGTATCGGAAAACCCTTAAAAACTTAGTAGTAATGCTACATATGTACAACTTAAATATGATTAGAAAACTACAGAGAAGTGTCAAACGAAATATTTAAAATTTTAATTAACACTTTCGAGAAATTTAAACCTAGTTGACGTTGTAAATAAATTGAACTAGCGTCAAAATTTCAAAATGTGGCAATATTTGTTGCTATTTGATGAGATGAGGCTCCTACTGCTCAACATGCGTACCGTCCGTAAATTTTTTTCAAGTTCATAGTAGTGATAAGTTGGGAAATTTCATAAGGATTCTCGAATCAGTTGCATATACCAAACCTACCAATCGAACGTCTGCAAAAGACAGAAAATTACATTAAAGAGTAAAGACGAGAATAATGAAAATTAAAACCGCTAGCGACACTTGATGTTGAAATAAAGTATGAGGAATAGAAACCATTCTAACATAGATAACAAACCGATTATGATTGCTGATTTTGTTAAAAATAACGAATGATTAATGAAAACAATACACTAAATTGGAATAAGATAAATTAACCATACATATACTATGGTAGTATTATAATGTTGATATTATCCCTTTTTTATCATTCTTAGAATTAGAATTATAGAAATTTATATTCATTAAATGATGATCTTGTACCTATAGTAAGATACGATGTGAAAGCGAAATAGAAACCCCACAAATCAGTAAATTTGTCACATAATAATTTACTTTACTGGAACATTATTATAATCTCGTGATTAAAAGTTAATCACGCAATTATAGTAATTAACTGCTTTAAATTTCATTTACAAACCACTACAGAAAAAGAGAAATGATATCGTGAATGGTGAACAAATATTAACAACTTAAAATTGTGTTGATAAGTAAGAAATATCTGTCAAAAAATGTGTATAAAAAATTTCTTTTTTCTTGTCATCCAAAGGAACAGTTAAATATTTTTTTAAATCATTGAATGATACCCACTTGTTTTTCAAAACAAATGTAATTTATAAAATATGATGCAAATTTTGTAGTCAATTATGGGCTGGTGAAATGTCACCTAAAGTGGCCAAGTTTTTCAAAAATCGTAATATTTGAAATATTAATAATGCCGTTGTGTTCTTCCTGTATTCTGCAATTACATCGTAATTTTAACAATATGAAATTTATAAGAACAGAAATGCAAAGATATTCTTTCACTTCTTCGTCATCGAACATTGACTACCAAGGAACTCCTTTGAGTAGCGAAACAGGTAAAAATTCTGAGTACAAGGTCTGTAATGTAAGGTGGATGATCCAGCCGTTCCCATCCAAAAGACCTGAGTAGACTTTGTGTTTGCGCCGAAACACGTGGCCTTGTACTAATATGGGGCAACATCACACTAGAAGACAGTGCAATTCTTCAACATTGTATTCATCAATACGTACAATGAACCTTAAAGCTTAGATTAAAAGTTTAAACAATGTGTACACATCTCACACATCTCTATCAACATAAAACTTTCAACTTTTTTATATTGTTTTCTGTGTTCTTGTCTGTCTCAAGAGGTCTGCCAAACTTGGCAATCATTCATTCATAAATTATTTTTGGGACAATTTTTGTCTTGATATTGCTCTTTCAAACTGTGAAATAAATCTTTGAATAGTTTCTAGAGTTGCTTCGTTATTTAGGTTTACTACCCGGAAGTTTTTTTTTACCGCATACTATATCGATCGGCTTTAAATCGATAGATCAATTAACTCAGTATTATTTGAAATGTATTTTTAATTTCTATAATTAGGCTAGCATCATGGTCGAATATAAAGCTAAAACATTTCGAAACTAACTACTTAATATTTAGTAGCGTTAATTAACCTAACAAGATTTAATCACTTAAGATTGATATATAACCCCTTTCCACATTAATTTTCGTATTAATTTCGACGGTACATATCGTGTACGGAATTTGTTTCGTGTGGTTTTTTGTCGTGGATTCTAGGTGCGATACTGTTTAATTATCTGCTGATAATGACAACTTAGTTGACGATATATATATACAGAATACGAAAATTAACGTGGAAAGGGATTATATATCAACCTTAGTTGATTAAATTAATTAACCACAGTCTCCATTTACCAACCTAACGAGACTTTACTAACTGTATATCGATAGTATAATTTCGTCATTATAAATTGCTAAATATCCATAAACAAATTGCAATTCCCTAGAGTTTCATGTAAAAACTCATAGAAAAGTCACGAAATTAACCCTAATAAGTTCTTTTTTAAGTGTCGTTCTATTTTCTGATCATGATAGTTTATTATACAGTAAAACCTGTGTTAACGGCCACCTGACTAAAGCGACCACCTGACTAAAGCGGCCACCCGAATCGACTATAAGGAAATTCCCATACACAGATACCCGTTAATTACGGCCACCTTTGTAAAACGGCCGCGGCCAAATAACCCAAACCTTTACGGCCTATTTTCATAGAAATTTACCTGCCAATGTCGGCCGGACTATTTATGCCATGTATATCTTTATTGACGGAAATACCTAATACAAATGTCGGGGTTTCCCGATTACCTGGTAAACTTTATTTAAACTTTATTATTCTAAAGAAAACAATTCAGTTTAAAGTTGTCTCCGTATTCAAAAGGTTCTTAATTAACATAAGTATGTCGCAAAAAAGAAAACGTTTGTCGCCTAAAGATAAAATAAATGTAATCGCGGAAAGTGAAAAGTATGCGTTAAGTTCGCGAAAGTTGGCCGAAAAATATGGAGTTGGAAAAACACAAATTAACGATATTATGAAAAATAAAGGTGAATTAAAAAAGATGGTCGAGGAAGGTATTAACATGGAGCTAAAGCGAAAATTTCCGAAGTCGGAAGGATTGGCAGTGGATCAAGTCGTCTACAATTGGTTTTGCAAAGCCAGAAATAAAGCAATTCCAATATCTGGGCCGCTACTTAAACAAAAAGCACTAGAGACAGCAAGCAGTTTAAAGATGGAAAATTTCGCAGCATCTAATGGATGGTTGAAAAGTTTCTGTCGGCGACACAGTATAACTTTTAAATCAATTTGTGCTGATTCCGCAGAGGTTAATTTGGACGATATAAAAGACTGGAAAACCAAGTTACCGTTGATTTTAATAAATTATTCTCCTCGAGATGTGTTTAATGCCGACGAAACAGGTCTTTATTACCGCGCTATGCCAAATAAGACATTTGCATTAAAAAGTGAGAATTGTGCAGGGAAGAAGGCAGCAAAACAACGTTTGACTGTTTTACTATGTGCAAATATGGAAGGTGAGGAGGAAGATCCATTAATAATTGGAAAAAAGTAAAAATTCTCGCTGTTTTAAGGGTAGTCATGTGGACAAATTACCCTTAGAATGGGTTTCTAACAAAAAGGCATGGATGACAACGGAAATTATGACAAGATGGCTGCATAAACTTGACAATAAAATGAAAAAACAAAATAGAAAAGTGCTTTTTTCTTGGATAATGCCACTTCACATTCTAAAGTTCCATTAGAAAATGTTAAACTAGTCTTCCTGTCGCCAAATACCACTTCGTATTGTCAGCCCTTGGATCAAGGAATAATTCTGAATTTCAAATTGATTTACCGAAATTTTTTGATTAAAAAGCTTCTAACGTTTATTAACAATGAATGTGATTTTGAAATTTTTGAAAAAAACATAAATTTAACCAATGCACTTGTATGGATTACAGCTGCTTGGAAAAAGGTATCTCCTGCTACAGTTAAAAAATGTTTTTCCAAGGCCGTATTCTCTGATGTTATCCAGGAGGACACAATGTTTGATGAAGAAGACGAAATACCCCTTGCCCAGCTATATCCTGCAGTTCGTAACGAATTTTTGATGGATTTAGATGAATATGCTTCTATTGATCGTTATGTGCCTACAGAGAGCCCTAACTTCAGTATTCCAGAAATTGTTGAAGATTTGTGCAATAATGATGAAGAACATAACTCTGATAATAGTGACCTGGACGAATGTGAAACTCCAAAATCTAGTTTATCTAGTATGAGTGAAGTGTGTGCAAAATTAAGAGACATACAAAATTATTTATTGTGCAATAACAATGGTGACATTTATATGGATGTTTCAAAATTTTACTTACATGTGAAGCTGCAGTTTTTAAATCGAAGCTAAAAAATGTGAAGCAAACAAATATTGAAACATACTTTAAAAAATCCTAATAAATTGTGTTTTTTCGTATGAATATATTGTAATAATATGTACATATAAATAATTTATTAGATGCCATATTATCTATAATATGTAAATACATTAAAATTTTAGTTTTTCTTACACATATTTGTATTTATATACTATTTACTTTAATTAATAAAATAAAGAAAGCAAATCCTAAAATGAATTATGTATTTTATTTGTGAGACGAAAAACCTGTCAATTACGGACACCTTTATATAACGGCCAATATATTTTGCTTTTTGGGTGGCCGTTATTGACAGGTTTTACTGTAGTAATTTTTTTTCTTTGAGTATTTTGCTTACCTTTGCAAGATTTTATATATTTTACATCTGGTTCCAAAACATTAGTTCAGGAGGGCACAGCCATAGAAAGAATAGATTTCATTTAGTAATTATAGATAATAAAATATGATCATTATTGGTATTAAAATGCAATACTGGAACAAACTTGAACCTTGAGCTACACATATTTTTGATGTCTATATTCGCGTAATCTATAAATACCATTGTAGATTAATAGTACAGTGATCGAATGCTTACATACGAACATGAACTGGAAAACACGAATTGAGAGTACAAGTTGAGAAAAAATATATCAATAAATTAAAAGCAATGCAAAAATAAAGTTCTAAGTACATAATTAAAGAAAGTATTAAATGGTAAGAAATTACTAAATATTAAGTATAATAAATCTTAACTAATAATAATAACTTCTCCTAACAGTCCTTGAAGACCCGTAGGATATGATAGAGTGTAGCGTGTCATGACAAAGTCTTTTTTTAGTACACTAGGGTAATTTAGCAAGCACTACGAACCGACCGCCTCCTTGTCTTAGAGTTTAACCATCAGATATTAATTTTTAACAGTTTGAGTTAAGCTGTAGCCGAAAAAGCGCCGTCGAAGTTATAGCGGCGCAAGGAATTGAACCTGAAATGTTAAAATTAGTAGACTAGTCACCAGGTAAATCCTAGCTAAAGACATAAAAAGTCAACATATCAGTAACAAAAAGGACTGACAGGAGATAAGTCTCCGAACCATCGAGGTAATCAAACCTCTTTTCGCAGTCACAGTCATAGCTATATAGTGAATTTCTAAATATGAGACGTGTTTAGATAGCGAAAGAGTGCGTGAACATACATACTCGTACGAGGGAGCGTTTTTATATTCGCGGAATGAGCGGGTTGTAGAGGGATGAGTAGGCGCATTGGGGGCGTGGCCTGTGCAGCGACTCATGATTAGTATAAATACGAAGTTTCATTGTTATTAGACAGTTAGTCTTTGAGCTATCGTCAACCAAGTAACATAATCAGGAGTGAAAAGTGAAATATGGAAAAAATCGAATATCGTGCCGTTATAAAGTTCCTTACCAGGAAAATCAGTCGCGACCATAATGAATGAGATGTCATTGGTTTACGGCGACTCTTGTCCAGGAAAAACCATGGTGTACAAGTGGCATAGTTTATTTAAACAAGGAAGGGAATCCCTTGAAGACGACCCGAGGCCTGGCAGGAGCATTGAGGTGACCACGCCAGCACTTATCCAAAAAGTTGAACAAATTGTACTCGAAGATGCTCGACTAAAGAAGAAACAACTCGCAGAAATGGTTGGAGTATCCGATACAACAATTTTTAAAATCCTACACGATCATCTCGGCATGTCTAAGGTCAGCGCAAGATGGGTGCCGAGAATGCTCACCCCGCCGCAAAAACAACAGCGCGTAGAGTGTTCGCATGCATTTTTGGACCTCTGTAATGAAGACAAGGATGGTGTATTGACTGGAATTGTTACTGGAGACGAAACTTGGGTTCATCATTATGAACCTGAGTCCAAACAAGACTCCATGCAGCGGATAAAAAGGGCACAGCACCTCCCAAGAAATTTAAAGTGTCACAATCAGCTGGGAAACTCATGGCAACGGTATTTTGGGACTCGGAAGGAATATTGTTGATTGATTATAAAGATAAAGGTGTTTCTATAACCGGAGAATATTACGCTTCAATATTAGAGCGACTAAAAGAAGCCATTAAAGAGAAAAGACAGGGAAAATTGACAAAAGGTGTTCTGCTTTTGCACGAGAACGCGCCCGTCCACAAGAGCCGCGTTGCGTTAGCTGCCTTGCAAAAGGTGGGCTTCGAAATTGTGAATCACCCACCCTACAGCCCAGCCCAGACCTGGCCCCGAGTGATTATTACCTGTTTCCGAAAATGAAAAAAGAGCTGCGGGGTAAAAAATTTACTGCCGATGATGAAGTCAAGGAGGCAGTTTCGGCGTATTTTGCAGATAAAGAGAAATCATTTTTTTATGAGGGTATAAATAAATTAATTGAAAGATGTGAAAAATGTATCCGTCTTGCAGGTGAATATATTGAAAAAGAAAAATAATTTGGTTTATTTATTTCCACCCCTTGTCCCCCATTCCGCGAATATAAAAACGCTCCCTCGTATATACTCGTATTTACTAAAATGTTTTTCTACTACTTCATATTTTCTCAGATAAAATATCTTGATTCTTAAAAGAACCTTCAGCTGCTTAAGATTTCAGTGCTCGTGCTCGTGCTCTAATACAGACTTTAGAGTTGTTCTGCTTACGTGTAGAACAGAGTGTGGTAGGACTAGTGTCCTGCGTTCGACAATATGTATTGCTCCGGAGTTTTATATTCGGTGCGTGCGTTCACTGTGGATATTCTGCATTTGTTGTGCTATGTTTTGCCCACTGCTATTCATGGACCGAATCAATTAGGATGGATAAAGAAACACAGCATATTTTATGGATAGAAGACGTGTTTCCAACAAAAAATAATGAATGAAACAGAAAAAGGAATTAAATATTATAGAAAAATGAAAGAAAAGAGAGAAAATGAAATTGATCTTATATAAATATAAAATAATTGTGAACGATAAAGCTAATTCAGAAAGTGAAAATTTAAAAACGCGTACACGATGCAGAACGTTACAGATGACAAGAACACGCACACATAGATGAACAAATGATAAAGATCAAATAAACTAGAAAAAGAATTTGGTACATATGAAGAAATGATTCTGGATATCTAAAAAGGGAAAAAGAATAATAAAAATGAAAAAATTTTGAAGTAAAAGAAGTGGAAAAGCAGTTGCAGAAATTTAACGTCTAATTCACAAAAAATTGTAAAAAGGAATACCTAATTGGAATACGTGCTTAGAGCAAATATTAATGAAATGAAAAAGAGGGCCAGAAATATTTCCAAGCAGTTCAAAAAAACATGCCAATTACAGAGAAAAACAATAGAACAAAATTTTATGAAAGAAGTTTGCGAAAAAATGCCAAAAACCAAACGGCTATGAAATAAAAAAGAAAAGCCATACAACGAACATTAGAGAAGAAATACATGGGAAAATTTCAGAACAGGATGTGGGAGAGAGTCAGAAATTATTCTATAAAATCCTATAGAAATACTTTATCCTTAGAAATTTTATTTGTATATATTTTTACTAGTACATTGTACACCAATGATGGTCGGATCATTTTTTAGCCTTAGTTATAATTAAAAATATTCTGGTTCAACTTCAATCAAACTGGTATCTACACTGAGCAAATGTTTAATATGTAACTACTTGTAATATGTGATAAAAACATATTATTTTAGTTTCTTAAAGTGGTAGGTTGTACAATACACTTGTAAAACCGTATATCAAAATGGTAGTAAAAATATCAATATCCAATAATGGTAAGAAAATTCCTTTTTCGGTACTTACAGCAAACGATATTTATTTGGATTTTAATATTTGCACTCAAAATTCTTCTTCGACGAAGTACTCAGTGTTCTTCATATTAGAACAATAATGGTTTATGTTACTATCTGTATTTGGATAAGACTGTATTAAGTACCACACTCTAAATTACTTTATTGGTAATAAAAGATTTGTTAACGTAATACCAAACCTCAACAAAATAGTTTCAAATACTTTTGCACTAGCTCAACTTATATAATATATCTACAATCGTCTACAGTCACAAGTTAAACCATAAATATCAGTACTAGGAGATAATGAAGCTGGATAACTTGAAACATCCACCGCAAATAAATTAACTTTACAGGTTCATATAACAGTATTTAGCATAAAATAAATTTTCGCGTCTTTGAAAACCAATAATTGTAAATGTGCGCTAAATGTTTTCAGTACCCGCAATTCCAAACAGAACTTAATAGGTTAAGGAGGAAAATTTCGTTGTGTGTATCGCATATAATATGAAGAAACATGTATGTACACGTATATCAAACTCAAACAAGAATTTTAAGTATTCGAATAGTTATACTAATAGCCTAAATATATTATTAAAATTAGCTCTAAATTACATTTAAGAAAACTTTCGTTTTATTATTATTAACTAAGTCATTACAATACTTAAGAGAATTCTTAATCTTATTTATGTCCTTACTGTATAAAACTTACAGTTTACATAAATAAATATCGAACGCTCATCTGCTTTACGACACATTAAATATGTATTAGTCGTTACTGTTGACGTCGTGTGACGTAACGACGCGCCATTTCTATTCTGGGCAATGCGACGCCTTCCAAAGGCGAATAACTTTAAATGACCTCGTGATTTAGTTATATCTGTCAATAGTTGGGAAGGTTTTCCACCTGTTTTTCCAAGTTTTAAACTAATCAAAACATTCCATGATCTGGCACAATTAGGTGTTGCGCTCGTTTTTCGAATTTTATTTCAGCCTTTATAAAAATACTATTATTGTAATCACGACAGTTATTGTCGTGATTATTAAATAATTACCAATAATAAAATCGCTATAGCCACATCTATTTTTAATCAATTCAATTATATAATAGTATATATATATATAAAGTGTTTCAAATTTCGCGGTTTCTTTAAAGAATGAATAAAACACTTAATTTGCATTCACTTTCAAAAACTTTTTATTGGTAATTGAAGTATTAGTTATGACATTTATGTATATGCGAAAATTAATATCTGCTAAATGGCCTCCTCTTGCAGCTCCACAGACGTCCACTCTTTTGTTAAAATTTTCAATGACATTTTGACATAATCGAGGCTCTATCTCACCAATGACAAGAATAATTTCATCTTTCAAAGCAGGAATTGATTGTGGATTATTTTTATAAACCTGACTTTTCACATAACCCCAAAGAAAATAGTTTAACGTTGTGAAATCTATGGATCTTGGGGTCATGTTTGACACCAGATTGGAATTTACAGATCATATTACTAATGTATCTGCTTTGGCATCACGTGCCCTTGGTTTCCTTGTGCGTTCTTGCAGACAGTTCAATAATATTGCTGCTCTCAAGGTTTTATATTGTATTATTCTCCGGTTACTCACATGTGCAGGAATGCAAATAGGTTGTTTTCAGATCTCTTCCATAGGAAATAATATCAGTGGTTGAAAAGTTTGTGGCACAACTTCGGTTCAGTTTTTTTTTTCTTTTTTACCTATAAATATATACTTAAATTCTTAGTTTTTCATTTATTATGATTGTATTTATTAATTTTCATATATATTTAATTTAGTTTATTTATTGCTTGTACATTGTACCTAAAGTTTTTGATTTGCCCTTTAAATGGCTTGTCTGTTGGACAATAAAAATATTATTATTATTATTATCTTCGTGGCCAACTAACATCACCGTTTCTTGAGATTACACGTCCAGGAAATTTTTCTTTCAATATAAATCAATTGATTCGTGTGCAAAGTGAGATGTAGCGCCATCCTATTGAAACCACATATCCTCTAGATCAATATTCATTAATTCAAGCCTAAAAAATTCGGTAATCATCCGACGATATCACCATTGACAGTTACAGCTTCACCAGCAGCATTTTCAAAGAAGTAAGGTCCAATTGCACTACCTGACCATAATCCACAAAAAACAATAACTCGTTTAGCATGGTTTCTCATGAATAATTCGTGGATTTTCCTCACCCCAGATACGGCAATTTTGTTTATTAACATAGCCACCAAGTTCAAAATGTGCCTTATCGAAAAACGTTATTTTTTAAGAAAAATCAGCTGGTTGTTCATTGATGAAATTAATTAAATGATCTAATGGCTTCAGTTCCTGTGTTATTTGAACCTTATATGCCTTCAGAGCTAAATCCTTATGTAAAATACGCCATGTTGTTAATCCACTAAGTCTAAGTTGTTGTGAACGTCGTCTAATGAACATTTCAAGATCTCCAAGAACACTTTCACGAACCAAACCAATATTTTCTTGTAAACGACCACTACGACTATATTTTTCACTTTTTTGATTTTCCACGGAACCGGTCTCCTGAAATTTTTTAATAATTCGACCAATAGTGGTTTCAGATGGATGATTATGTAAACCATAAAATTCACATAACTTCCTAAAAATTATTTTCACAGTACGCTGATTTTCACAAAATAATTCAACAATTTGAACGCGTTGCTGTACCGTGTACGAAGCCATTTTTATAAATATCATACGTCACATTTTTTAGATGCCCACATACCCAGATAAATTCAGTGCGCCATCTATATTTTATTTATTCTTAAAAAAACGCGGAATTTGATACACCCTTTATATATACTACTGTGGACAAAAAATAGTAAGACTTTTTAATTTAAATTTCGCGCGAAAACCCATTCGTCGAAATATTTTTTTTCTAGGTTGGTATGACTGTCAGTGACATCTGTGCCAAATATCACATCAAAATAATCATTAGTGTTTAGTATACGCTTGTTTTTCCGAAGTACAAAAAGTGCATTCGGCGATTTTTACAATGAGTGAAATTATCCAACAAAGAAGTTCCATTAAATTTTATGTACGGAATCAAATTTCTGGTGCCGAACCGTTCAGAATGTTGCAAAAGGCTTTCGGTGATAATTGTTTGTCACGAGCAAGTATTTTTGATTGGTACAAATTATTCAAAGAGGGTCGAGAACGCGTTGATGACGAACCACGTCCAGGACGGCCATCAACATCAACTGATGATCAACACGTCAATAGAATCAAGGAATTGGTGCTTGAGAATCGACGATTA
The DNA here is from genome assembly GCA_031893035.1 of Dermolepida albohirtum. NCBI lineage: Eukaryota > Metazoa > Arthropoda > Insecta > Coleoptera > Scarabaeidae > Dermolepida > Dermolepida albohirtum. The sequence continues at coordinate 142,300 of JAVIWB010000495.1, read as the reverse complement.
ACAGTCAGAGATCTTACTGGAATCGTTGGAATATCGGAAGGATCAGTGAAAACCATTTTGAAAGATCATTAGGGCCTAAGAAAAGTGAAAGCACGATTTGTTCCAAAATCTCTCAATTTTTTCGAAAAACAGCGTCGCGTTGACGTCTGTGAAACAATGCTTTCCGACTATCAAATGAAAGGCATCATAGCTGGAGATGAGACTTGGATCTACGCTTATGACCCAGAAACAGACGATTAATCGGCCGAATATCGTATCAAAGGTGAGCCGAAGCCCAAAAAACCACGTCAAAGCAAGTCAAAAATCAAGGTTATGTTGACAGTTTTCTTCGATTATCGAGATGTGGTGAACTCCGAATTCCTTGCAACCGGCCAAACTGTCAACAAAGAATACTATTTGAGTGTTATGCGTCGTTTGCGCAATGTTATTCGTAAAAAGAGGCCAGAATTATGGGCCGACAACTCTTGGTTTTGGCACCACGATAATGCACCGTCGCATACTGCATTAATTCTTCGTGAGTTTTTCGCCAAATTTTCAACCAATATTGTGCCGCAACCACCGTATTCGTCTGATTTAGCTCCGTGTGACTTCTGGCTATTCAGCAAACTCAAACAACCGCTCCGGGGGGGATTACTTTGAGGGGGACAAAATAGATTTGGAAGAATAAATTAAGAATTTAAAAATTATGAACAAAGTCTTACTATTTTTTGCCCACAGTAGTATATACATAAGCTCAATGTTGACGAGAAATGGCTATTCATAAAATATGATTCTGGATTTTATCAAAAGTAGTAGTCCGTTACATCAAAAACGCGATGCCTGTCAGTCCTTTCCCTTCAGTCTGTCTCACAAATTAGTCACGTTACGTTGTCCGTTCGTGTTACAGTTTACCAATTATAGCTTGTGGGTTTATAAACATGGCGCCAAGTGATAATCAAAAATAAAAGCGCAAAGCTTTCACCTTAGAAAGAAAATATGAAATTATTAAAAAATTACAAAGTGGTTTAAAACAAGCTGATGTGTGTAAGAATCTGAATTTAAACAAGTCGACGGTTTGTATGGTTTGGAAAGAAAAAGATAACATACTCAAGAATTATTATGAACAAAAAAATTCTAATGCCCAAAAAATTAGAAAATCAGCTCACGATAAAGTGGATAAAGGGATTTTGTTATGGTTTTCTCAGCAAAGAGGTAAGAATGCGACGATTACCGGTGCTTTACTGCAAACAAAAGCAGAAGACTTGGGAAGCAAAGTGGAAGATAGCGATTTCAAATGTAGTCGAAGCTGAATAGAAAAATTTAAAAAACGCCACGATGTCAACAGTAGAAAAGTTGTAGGCAAAGCAGCGTCAGTTAATATAGAAGTAGTAGATGATTGGTTGCAAAATAAATGGTCTCTATTCTACAGGCTAATGCCCAACAGAACGTTGAAATTTAAGGGCGATAGTTGCATTGGTGGAAAACTATCAAAAGAAAGACTCACGGTTTTGGTTGCAGCAAATTTTACAGGCATAGAAAGAAGGAAGTTACTTATTATTGGCAAGTCCCAAATCCCACGTTGTTTTCGCGGCAAACGAGTGCCTGTAAGATACAGATCTAATAAAAAAGCATGGATGACGTCAGATATTTCTTGCAACGAATTGCGCGATTGGGATAATAAATTAAGGAGAAAAATTGTGTTACTAGTAGACAATTGTGCAGCGCACCCTGAGGTAAAGAATTTGAAATTCATTAAATTGGTGTTTATACCTCCTAATACCAGTTCCAAATTACAACCAATGGATCAAGGCGTTATCCACAGTTTGAAGAACAATTATCGACGAATTTTTCTTTCAAAAATAATGATTAATAGCAATGCAGAAGGCAGTCGTATTAGTCTTCTTGATGCGGAGAACTGTATTCACATGGCATGGCAAAACGTCACAGCAAAAATAATAACAAATTGTTTCAAACATGCAGGATTTCTTAAGCATCAAAACAAATTCGATGACGATGATGAAATCCCGTTAAGTGAGTGGCTAAAGAGAACTGATCTTGATAATGTTGAAAATAATGGTGATGGTCTACCTCTAACTGTGGAAGTGGATGCTAATTTTGAAGACTATGTGCGTATCGATGAGAATGTTATGTGTACTGAAACTTTGTTAGATGACGATATTGTTGCTTGGGTACGTTCAAAATCAGCAACTAATACGAATGACAGTGAGAATGAAGAAGAGAATAATGAAGCTGAAGGTAGTATTGCTAATGCGTGATTAGCGCAAGTGCCCATTGTAAAGGTTGTGCAAAACATGAATGTTGTCCAGATAACATTTTGAACAGCCTAGCTAATGTAGAAATGTATTTGAATGATATTTACGTAACTTTGTCTTATAAACAGTCTAAAATAAGTGACTATTTTAAACAAGCCTGTTAAATAATAATTTTTTGTTCATTTAAATTATCAGTATACAATACAAGAACCGTTTGTACTAATTTATTTTTCAAATTTATTTGTTGTTAGATATAATGAATTTCGGCTATAATGAACCATTTTTAATGGCCAGTTGTAGTTCATTATAACCGGACACTACTATATATATAAATACATATATGTATTATATGAATTAATACTGAATATATAGTTATGAATGTACATGCAATTCGTTTTTTATGTGAAAAATTTCAAGGAACAATTTCTTAAGTTACTTAGCATTAACGTTCCTACACACACATCTCCGATCTTGTTCTGAACGCAGTAGTAGGCGTTGATTTAAACACCGTCGTTATTAAAGATGTCATTATTGGAGTTACTGTTACTATTGTGTACTACATTTTTTCAAACAAATACCCGTTGTCTGAAAAAATTATTCATACCGCGTGATAACCTATCATACACATGTTTGGTTGGTTACATCTGCGTCTTTGTGAAATCTCTGGATTTCAAAAAAATCTCATGAATATTGATACCCTCCACCCCTACATTCAGATAGCTATTCCCGATGAAAGAATACTTCAGAATATTCACCAAAAATGCCAACCCTTTAAACAGTTGGAGAATTTTATAGGGATTTTTTATCCTTATGAGCCGGTAAGGCAGATCTTTCACCAATATTATGTCAAAATATCATGACATTTGCATCATTAGAAGCAGAGAAATTGGGCATAAAGTAACAGTGTGTATATGGCATTGGTCGAAAAATGAATTTCGAACAATGAGCAAATATTAAGTTCCGTTTTAAACTTGATAAATTGTTTACTGAAACGTTTAATTAAATGAAATAAGTGTATAGTGATGCGTGTTTATCACGTATGAGTGTGTATGAGTAGTATAAATGATTTTAGAGCAGTCGTACAGACATAAATGACGATGAACACCCTGGTGCAAAAAAACCTGTGGTTACGAAAGTAACATCGAACTTGTGCGTGAATTTGTCAGAAATGAGCCGAAATCCTCATTGCGATACATGAGTATGGAGTTAAATATTTCAAAAGATTCAATTCATCGCATTTTGGCACAGCATTTGGGACTGAAAAAGATTTGTTCAAAGTTTGTTCCACACAAAGTAACTGAATTCTACATTGTACAGAGTCGATTAAAGACTCAAAAAAGGACGAAAACTATAGGTATTCTATTGTAACTGGCAATGAGACGTGGTATTTTCAATATGATACAGAGACCAAGCGTCAAAGTTCTGAATGGAAGAATCCAAGCGAAGAAAGACCGAAAAAGGCCATTTGGAGAAGTCAAAAGTGAAGACAATGTTGATTTGTTTTTATTATGATTCGAAAAGCATAGTGCACAAAGGGGTTGTACCAACTAGTCAAACAGTTAATGCTGTATATTACCTTGTTGTTACAAAGCGTCTTCTGGCGCGTATACGTCGTGTGCGCCCTCAATATCGTGAGAATGGTAGTCGGCATTTATTACATGATAATGCACCATCTCATCGTTTTCAGGCTTATCAGTGATTTTCTATCTACAAATGGCCTTTTAACCATCAACCATTCACGGTATTCATCGGATTTGGCCCACTGTGATTTCTACCTATTCTCCAAACTACATTTGCCGATGAAAGGAAAGCGTTATGCCGACGTCGAAAACGATCTAGATGGACGTCTCTAAAGCTGAACTTAAACATTCCTTTGGCATATTAATTGACCGTGCAAAACGTTCTACTGAAACAAAGGCCACTACTTTGAATAAAATAAATGAAATTTACCAAAATAGTAAGCTTTTGTTCTTATTGTAAAACAGTTTGGTTTTCTCTGCGGCAGACTGTGTATTTAATATATTCAGCAGCTTTTATTACGGGAATTTTCACCAGGAGTAAATTTCTGTCAAAGTCTCCTCAATATCATTGGAAAAAATTTCTATTTTTGTCTTATTTGATAAATGAAGTTAACTTTTCACGAAATATACTTACAAATTTTTATAATAACCATAAGTAAACCAACGAAAATTCGCCCCACTTTCAGCACCGCTTTTTGATAAATGAGTGGATTAGTGTTATTGATATGATATGGTTTTCTGTCTTTGAGGCTAAATAGCAAACCATATCAACCATTCTACACTTCTGAAAGACATGCAATTTCAAGAAACACTTTTGAAAATATTTAAGAATTATGTGAGGAGGAGATTTGATTTTTGCAACTTAGCTGGAGGAAACTATTTCTAAGATTTATTATTAATTAGTTCCTTATTCTGTAAATTTTTTTCATTACATGATTTAAGCAATCTTAGTAAATATGTACAAGATCGGAATAACTCAATGAATCAACTCTAGGTACTTTTTGGTAGTTATTTAGAAAAATCCTGTATTTGAAGGATGTATATTTAGTTAATCTATTATATAAACCAAATACCACCACGAGAAAAATAATCTATATTTCATGAACAGGAATTTCTTATCATGATTGATTAATCTTATAATTATTAAAATCTAAACATGTAAGTAATTAAAGTAAAATCGTTATGCAAATGAGTGAGAAGATATTATTTATTAAGTTTCGTAATTACTTTTAAAATAAAATTAACGTAATTAATAATTTTAAAACCAAACTGTTACAAATAAGTTCTAAAATTCCACTAGATTTAAATAATATATTTACATATATGGTTTCAAAAATAATTATTTTTATACCTCAAGTTAGCTCATTTCGTGGTCTTTCTTTCCATACGTTTATTTACTACTTGGTCGTTCAGGAAATAATGCAGTTTCATTACAGAAATAAACAATTCTTTTATAGTATATAATTATTTCATTTAATTATATATTTTGGTCGAGTACATTTTGCTATTTTGCTGGTAATAGCATCATTCTGCGGTCGTAAAGCTTTACACTAAAACAATTAAACTAAGTGATTTTTGCCCAGTTGGTGGTAGTACCCTTCTGAATTAATTGTACAATTGTCTGGCAGAAGCTAAAAAGAATAATTTCCTTGAATTCCCACCAGACGAAAAACATCATGTTTCGCTGAATATCGACTTTCGAAATTCTTTTAACATTATTGTAGGCAATGCGTTTTTCATCCCTAATTATGTTTTTTTTCAGAACTGAATTATTTTCTTGACATTTTAACAACAAAACACAGACATCTATGCGACGCAGCAAATCTCTTTCTTTGAGAACATACGGAACCCAAATATCCAACTTTAATATAAAACCAAATCATTTCACATGATTACGAATTATCGATAAAATTTTATTTAATATCGTATCAATTTCAAGTATTGTTATTTGGCGATTTATTCAATCAATACCTTTATTTTGTTCTCATTAGCTTCAACTGGCCTTCCAGAACGAGGTGTATCTTTGACATCAAAACTACTAGAGGAAAATTTCGCAAACCAGTTTTGGCATTGAAATTCTGTTAAGAAATCTTCTCCATATATTTCACATATGTATTGCTTCGACTATGTTCTTACCATTTATATAATAAAAACTCAAAATATGCCGAAAATGCTCGTTTAGTGTTCTATTAAATAACCATTTTTAATATATACATACATATATATATATATATATATATATATATATATATATATACATATATATAATTTAACTTAATTTCCTATTATATATTTTCTATTATATATTAAAACGGTGATGTTTTGTTGTAATTTCAGAGAATTCATGAATAAAATTTACACATGAAGAAAACAAATGAAATATGTAACATAAAAAAAATGAAAGTTTCAATATTGGGTCTGGGAAAAAGTTCGTGGCGCTTTTTCAGTAAAATTCAACTGGTCCCCGCATGGCGCGTGGACAAATTCATTTAAACCGAATATGCTCCATTATTATCGACAATGTTTCGCCATTTTTTTGGTAGATCCATGATCCCATCGGTGAAAAACTTCTGTGGTTTCTGGTCGAAAAACTGAATCAAGTAGTTTTCACAGGCTTCTTTTGAAACCAACTTAATTCCATTGAGAGAGTTCTGCAGAGATCGAAACAGATGATAGTCAGAGGGTTTGATGGACTGTAAGGTGGATGCATCAAAACTTCCCAACCAAACTCTCTCAATTTTTGACGGGTCATCAAAGAAGTGTGTGGTCGGGCGTTGTCATGATGGAAGACAACACCTTTCCTATTAATCAATTCGGGCCGTTATATATCAATCGCCTGGCGTAATCTCTCTAGTTGTGCACAGTAGAGTTAGAATCAATCGTCTGACCAGTTGGAAGTAGCTCGTAGTGGACGATTCCCCTCCAGTCCCACCATACACACAGCATCACTTTTTTTGGCGTCAATGTTGGCTTAGCGAACGCTTGTGACGGCTCACCATCCTTTATCCACGATCTTTTACGCTTCCGATTATCGTACGTAATCCATTTTTCATCTCCGGTTATTAAACGTTTCAGAAACGGCTCGATTTCAAAAGCAAACGCAGTGAATATTAATTCGGTCCATCATGTTTTTCACGCTCAACTCATGAGGAACCCATACGTCAAGCTTTTTTTGTAACCAGCTTTGTGTAAATGGTTCAAAACAGTTTTGTGGTCAATGCCTAGCTCCATGCCAATATCGACACTGCTGATATGCTTATCTTGTTGGACTTTTTCAAGAATTTCATCAGATTTTTGAGTGATTGGACTCATCTTTCACATTGAAATTTCCAGAACGAAAGCGAGCGAACCATTTCCGCGCAACAGATTTCGATAAAGTACCTTCACCGTACACAGCACAAATTTTATCACAAGCCTGCGCAGCGTTCTTCCTCTTATCATAATAATATTGCAGAATATAGCGAAATTTCTCATTATTCTTCTCCATTTTCAAGTGCGAATAACTTTCCAACCACTGCACCGATTACAATGTTTCTACGCTCAAACTAACGTTCGGAAGGTCATCTAAAAAACGAGCCGTCGGTGGTGTCGCTGTGACTTGTTGTTCTTTAGTTATCGGCAACCAATGCCATCTATCGGGAAAAACGCCACGAACTTTTTCCCCGACCCAATATTTTAGCACTAGTTCCATCGCGCGCGGATTTCTTATAAATAAATAATAATAAAATGGTGAAAATGCGCAGCATAAAATTAAATAAAATTATTAAGTTACTAATGGAATGAAAAAACTATTTATATAATAATAATTATCTTGAATAATAATAATGAGGTTCTGTGTAAGGTATGTGTATATATATTACCTTAAATAATTGAAATATGGGCCCCAACATAAACACCCTAAATAATTTAAATTAAAATAAATGTCTCTACGTGAATATGTAGATTAAATGATTGAATGATTATGAATTGAATATAAATGCAATTTTAAAAAAGGCTAAATTAAAAACTACAATTAAAAGGTGAGGTAGATTGATTATATTAACCAATAAGCTAAATTAATTATACTGTCATTTAATATCCAAATATTCCAATTTAAAACTGAATAAAAGAAAACAGTGAATATATAAATTGTATCTATTTAAAAGAGTGAACTAATTTTAAAGTTTATCTAATGTAAGGAGAAAAAAGAAAATAAGAAGCAAACTTTTATTAATTAAATTAAGAAATAGATTGCACCATTTATTGAGAGTGAAATATGTTAAATGTGTGACATTAATATTAATCTAATTATTTACTTTACTAATTAATATGCTATTAAATATACAGTAATTAACAGAATATTGGCGCAATTATGTAAGATAATCTAAAAACAAATACTACAATAGAACAAATACACAGTAAAATAAAAATGACTAATTAAAATACAGAGGCACTTGTTTGGCTATCGCCTTATAACATAATGCCGAATTGCACTTTATAACACACTTGTAGTACTACAATTATAATAGTTATAATTACTACAAAAGTACACAATGGCGTTGTTTTAACTGTTGCTGTTAGAATGTTATTCAGTTCGTGCGTTGAACAACGGTCTAGAAAAGGGATTCCCCTAATTCTCCCTCGCGCGCGGTTGTTTTCGTGTCGCGCAACTCCTCTGGAGTACCAACACGTTCTTCTGGACAGACGAACGAACGCGTACCCGTGTCTATGCTGTTATTATACAGTGATGAGGCGTAGGAAGACTTTTTGATCGTCTGTACATGTAAATAGAATATAAATTGAGAAAAGCAAATATAATACTAAGACCTATAAATAATCTCATCAAAAAATAAATATCTCACTCAAGTATCGAAAACTAGAATCTATAAAAATACAATACAAGGCCTATTACCCTACGTACCAGAGTCGACAAGCAATACAAATGAAAATATTGCGACGAATAGTAGAAAAGTTAGAAAGACATGATGCAATAGATTTTCCAAGTACATACAGCCTAGCCTATGCTGACGACTTTATGGGAAAGTAACGTCAACCTCCGACTGTGAAGCTCTACAAGATGATGTAAATACTGCCTATCACTGGCGTAATAATAAGATAAAAATCAGCATGTGCTGTCTTCTCGTACACAACGAAGAAATATGATGGATAGATATTTATTCACTTGATCGTCTCAATATTCCAGGACAATCATAATTCAGGGACATGGGTTTTCTGTTCGACAATTGCTACATTCTATCTATTTCTAATTCCGCTTTACGCACTCTTAGTTTCGTTATTCGATCTTGCCGAAAGACACTGTACTTTGAAACGTCTCAAAGTGAAATATGCGTCAATTATTTAGTACTACTACTCTTAGACCATACTAATTAAAAAAGTGCAGAGAAAGGTTTTGAAATACTTATCATACAAATCTTTTGGTGACTATCCTATCAGAGCTATTAACTATCAGGAATTGATACAGAAACATAACTTTACCGCGATTTCTAATCGCGAGTGTTAACTTTAAGATCAAGCTGGTTATCAATCGCACCTTTGCTCCGAATTCGCTATCTGCTATTGATAATCATAGTGTTAAAATATGGAATAAGATCCAGTAAAACATTCGCAATCTCATTTCTTTTTAATTTCCACTTTCAGCTTTTTCAAATTTACTTTTATTATGGATTATAGTTTAATTGTTGTATAGTCCTCTTAATGAAGTAATGTGTTGGACAATAAAGACTATTATTATTATCACAAATATAAGAGAAACACATAATTAATATAATTATTTACATTATAGTAAGAAAAGATTTATGAAAAAGTCAAGTGATAATAAATCCAGTACTAATAGATGAAGGTGATATTCTAGAAAATGGTTGAGAAACAACACATGTAAAGCATTATAGAACAGAACTAAGTTCTGAAAGAAGATCAAAATGAACAAATGAGTTCCTTCGTTTTCAGCGTACTACCAAGGACATGATTTCAAACTTGATGTCCGGTAGAAACTAAATATTTAGACTGTTTAACCAAAATGTTGTCATTTTGGCGAAACAATCTACAACGGCGAGAAATAAGGCACATTGCAATGTAAAAGCAAAACTGCATTTATTATTGCAATAAATATCAAAATAACTATTAATCTTAAAAGACAATGTGAAGATAATACGACGGTGAAAATAACAATTTGATGCCAAGGAGCCCTAGAAAAGTAAAATCTTAAAAAAAGTCTTTTCTAACGTCACCTAAAGTTTATCAAAGACAATTAGGAGATTAGGAGATTTGATTTTTGCAACTTAGCTGGAGTTAGCTATTTTGATTGTCTTTGATAAACTTTAGGTGACGTTAGAAAAAACTTTTTTTAAGATTTTACTTTTCTAGGGCTCCTTGGCATCAAATTGTTATTTTCACCATCGTATTATCTTCACATTGTCTTATATATATATATATATATATATATATATATATATATATGTATATATATACTCAGTATAATGTTTCATTTGCCATTGTAACGTCATGCCATCATCAGCCGGCTGATAACTCAGTAGTTAGTTGTTGTCTCATGTTGTCGACGAATCTGACGGCCTGCTGTTCGGGAAGGTATTTTTGGTTTTCCTTTCCCGTTTATGCGAGTACTGACAACCAAAGATCTTAAGTTATACCACGCGCACATAATATCTCATGGTGTGCCAATTGGCATTAAGTTTTCTAGGAATGTAAGGGCATGTTTTATTATTATCATCTATCGTAATACTTATAATTACAATTATTTATTAAAAACCGTGCAGCTCAATAGACTAATATCAGTTCTACCATTGCATTAATAGTTAGAAAAGGATGCTCTCACCCCGGGAACTTTATTATTAATATAAGAGTAATACATTAAAGTAGTATTGTCAGAAAAACAATTAAAATTCGAGATTCCGAGGGCTGTTAATTTTTTGTTTTTTCTATTTTGTAGTAATATAAATATATAATAATTTTTGTGAAGCAGCAATTTTTGACAACAAAATTGATAAAGGATAAAAAGATCTGACGTACAATATCAAAGGGAAAAGAAGCGCGATGAGCTTACACAATTCATAAGTCCAATTATCTGCAAAATGAATTGAAATCGAGAATACAGAAAGAAATAAACTCTAACTAAGAAAGTTAATGAATGAATTAGTTAATTTATTACATACATTAATTACACAGGGATTAAAACAAAATTGATGTGCAGCATCAAAATACCATCTAAGACCAACTATGAGAAAGGGGTATTTTTTTATCAAGATGAATTATTCACTAACTATGGAGTGGCTGCACTCAATTGTGCTGGCAAGACACCCAGACCGAACCCAAGTCGCGAGATCACTTAACTGAAAAGGAAAGTGAGTAAAGCGGAAAAGAACAAAATAGAGAGGAAGAAGTTTGGATTGAGAAAAATAGATATTAGTATTAGTGGACATGACAAAAGAGAAAAGGTAAAGTATTTCGGTTAAGTACCCATGGAATGGAACCGACACATGCAACCCTAGCACAGTGACTGCAAAAAAATATTCACGAAAAGTGGTTAGTCCATGGCCAGAACAAAAAGTTTACTGAGAAAGAGAACACAAGACTGCCGTCACTTGGTCATATAGCAAAGCAGAGACAAGTTCACTGAAAAAAATCTTATACGCCATACGTTAAAGTCGAGAAATAAAGTCGAAATAAATAAACAATCACAATCAGCTAGTCAAAATCGGTAAAGTTACAAATAAATAAAACCTTCTTTTTACTAATATTGGAATTTCCAAGGTAAAATGTTAAAGTGGAATTAGCCGAGTCTGATTAGTCATCATTTACGACACGGATATTATTCGAGAGAGGTATTCTTGCGCCCTCTCTACAAGCTAAAATTACAAATAAAAAGACTAAGAAAGAACAAAAGAATAAAAGTAAACTAAAACGAATCAAAATCCAAAGTAACAAGAAAGGTGTCAAGGAGATAGGAACCGAAGACACTATTCAACGTCCATCGGATGAACTTTGAGATCTTCAATATGTCAGATGGAGGTTCGATCATTACCATAGGTAAGCTAGTACGTCCAAGGCGCAGTCAGTGGCAAAAATAGGTCCGACGAAGTTAGATGTCAAATTCGCCATAAATTATTTAGCATTCGACAGAACGAAATTTTATCTCCAAACATATTGATGAAACTGAGGAGGTTCGATTCTCCTACTACGGTAGCATTGCGATTATGCGCTTTTAGAATTCTAGATTGAATGTCTCGATAAAGATTAGCGAAAGCGCGCTTCCTTTCGTCGGTTATGAATTTGACATCATGTTCTTCGGGAGGCACAAAAGTTGCTTCCTCAGCATTGATCGAAATTTGACGAACTTCAGTGTCACATCAGTTACCCCATGTTTCGATAAACGAATAGCAAATCCAACCTTGTGCAGGAACATATTCAGATACGGTGATTATTCATGATATAGTCAGTAATCATGGTCCTAATCACTCGATTGACTCTTTCAGTGGGATTAACTTGAGAATAATAATTGGCCATAAACGCTAAATTCACATGGTAATGTTCGGTTAAATCCTACATAAGCATACTGCAAAATTAATCTCCATTATCCAAAATTAAAGAAATTGGATCACCGAATAATAGGAAGACATCATTCTCCAAAATCGGCGTGATGCTCTTGGCAGTAGTGGTACGAAGAGGGAACAACAATGCAAATGTACTGCACCTGTAACAAACTACTAAGATGTAAGCATAATCTTTGCTAGAACGAGATAATGATCCTATCAAGTCAGCACTTGCAATCTGCCATAATTTTGATGCTGTTACAACTATACTCAAAAAATGTCCAGCAGATGCACGTTGTTCAGTTTTCCTACTAATACACAACTCAAATCTACAAATAAAGGAGGCGACGTCAGCACATAACTTGGGTTAATAGTACTTTTTTGATATGCGTGTTACGGTTTTCGTCACGCGACCTTGTCCACACATACAGTCTTCATGAAACTGCCTAATAATGTCAGCGCGTTCCGCTTTTGGGATGAGGAGCTGCTATTTATCCACACGATTATCTAACCAGGATAGTGCATCGGAACGTGTTTCCACAATCTGCCATGGTCAATACGCATGCCATAAAGGAAGATGCTGTGGATGTTTTTAAACGTTATTGTACATACGAGCTCTTCATTCGTCTTCTACGGCTAAGGGACAAATTGCAAATATATCTGCTGTCATTAGTAAGCTGCGAGATATATAGTCTGGAACAGCATTTTTGGTATCTTTACGACGAATCACCTTACAATCGTACATCATAAGACATAATTGTCAATGAACTAATAGTCCCCGAGGATCTTCTAGACGATGAAGCCACATAAGCGGATGACAATCGGCACTTACTTTGAACTTGAACCTTCTAGATAATGTCGAAGTTTCTCCACTCACCAAGTGATACTTCAGCTCAGCGGGAGCTGAGGAACGGAAAAGATTACTAATTACAATTTCTCCATATCGAAGTGTTGAGACAACACATAACCGATGCTAACGGCCGACGCATCGGTGGCAAGGCGGAAGGTTCGTGAGAGGTCATCACAACTTAAAATTGGTACTGATACTAGACGTTTCTTCAACGTCTTGAACGCCAAATCATACTCAACACTCCAACACTTTTTAGTTAAGGCGGTAAGAAAAGCACAACTTACGATACCAACTACAAGTACCCACAAAACAACGAACTTTGTTGACAATACATGGTTGTGAAATTCGAAAAATAGAATCAACTTTTTTAAAGCTAGGCTTTAAACCTAATTCATCCACCGCAAAACACAGATACCTCGGCTGCTACGAAACTAACATTTATCAAAACTAACCACTAAGCCTGCAGTACAAAGATGATCAAAGACTATTCGCAATATCTCCAAATGTGACTCAAAATCTTCACCAACAACTACGATATCGTCTAAATATAGAAACACAGAAGGTTGAAGTTCAGTGATAGACACTTGATAATAAGTACTTTTTATATCCAGTGAACTGAGAAATTTCGCCTTTCAAAACTGACCCATCCTCAAGATATTAAAGGTAAAGAGTATGTTACTTTACGAGGTACAGCGTTAAGCTTACGACAATCAACGCAGAACCGATGGACGTCGTCACCCTTCTTTGAGGCCATGCAAACCGGTGAAGATCATGTACTTCTGCAAGGTTCAACAATATCAGCAGCAAGCATTCTCTGAATTTTGGCATCGATAGTCCGTTGTTTTTCCGACGAAATCGTGTAATAACGTTGCTTAGTGCCAGGAAGAACTATGGAATAAGATACCAGAGATGTATGTCGTAAGTTAAAAGCCTTAAGTGTCTTCTTTTCCACAATGAGACGATGATAATCCAAAAGTCAACGCCTAAAATCTACTTGCGAGGTAATTCAGAAATCACACGAAAATATATAAAATGAACTTTACCCTCCAAAGTCATAAACGCCGAGATAACTCCAATACTAAAACACCTTTGCCATTAGCCACAGTACATTCCGTAAGCTGATTCCGTAATAGCAAAAATTAATGGAATAATAAGGAATAGTCCTCTAGCTCTGCAAGACTACGAACAGTTGGTAATTGCTTGGTATAGAAAGGGCTAAATTATGTACGTGCAAATTCAATTGCATGTCCTCTGGCAATTGAAAATAACGCCTGAATATGGCGGATATGTTGAAATAATATCCAACGACACTTTCATTCGAATTTCGGCTATAATTATTCTCAAAAAATCCTGCCTTATAATCTGGTGGTTCAAAATGTTTAATGAGTAATTCACGTAAAAATTCCCAGGTGTGACATCTATGACATGAAGGAAACCACAGCAATATCCTGCCCTCAAATAAATCTATCACAGACCCAAACAATTGCGATTCTGAGACTTCACGCGCGATTTGAAGTTCTACAGCTAAAAATTATGCACTGAGACACGAGGATCGCCATTAAACTGGAGCAGCCATTTTTGAACTAACTACGATCGAGAAGTAGAAGGCTGAAGCACAGTAAAGTTAACCAGCTTAACCGGATCGGAAAATGTAGATCAAGTGATTCAGGGGCCGACACAACTAGATTTAAAACATCCTATATGGTTTGACGCAATGCAGTTTTCATGCGATCAACTTCATCTAAAAATTCCAACTACGTGACCAAAACGGCTGAACTTTTGTTACCTTGTTCTGCAATCAAAGTGACAGAAACAAGTCGATTGATGGCATGATCTATTTGCACACGAAGTGTATCCAACTGCCGATCTCAATAGCCTTAGCTCGAGGAATTCCCAACTTAACCTCAATATCTATCGCAAAATGTTGATAATTTAACGAAGTGTCAGCGTTCCCCAACCACAACAAGAGCCGGAAAAAGAAAGTCAAAATAAGAACTAAAATTCAGAAAAATTCAACAAAAAAAATCAAAAATTGAAAACCACTCCCTCAATAAAAAAAAACGAAGCGATGGTATAAAAATAAACGAGTCACCGAACTTCTAAATATTTACATAATCTATTAGAGAGGGACAAAAATCACCCTGTAACTTCTAAATATTTACATAATCTATTATTTGGAAACAAAAAAACTGATTTTGAAATTAATCGCCGCTGAAAGTTAGCGATTATTATTAAATTTAGTTGGACGCCAAAATTGCGACGCGTAGATAGTAAGGAAAGCAAAAATAAACAAAATTTACACAAGTGAGGATGGCTGTCGGAGGAGGAATGGACGTAAACTTCCTTTTAAGGTTCCGTTACCAAAAAAGAAAAGAATTCCTCTTTTTGGGAATTAAATACACCAAAAAAAAATACAACAGTGAGAAAGAGACGTGACGGAAATTAGTATTTGTATATTTGGCAAGAACGGAGGCGAAAAAAAATTTTACCTTGCGGTGATTTTGTTTTCTACCCTTTTACGAACTCGACCGGAAAGCTTGCACAAGTAATTCCTCCCACGGAATAAGGAATAACCTTCCTTAATTGGAAAATTTCACAAATTTTTTCTCCAAATCTGGGAGAAGACTAATTACCATAAAATAAAAAATAAAACCTCTAACTGCAGAATAATCCGTATTACGATATTTCCACGATAAAGTTTATAGGCGAGCTCGAGTACTCTCTAAAGTTCGGCGAAGGAAAAGCAGCAGATATATTGTTGGAACTACCAAACTCTGCCGGTGTATCGAGTACTCTCTAAAGTTCGGCGATGGAAAAGCAGTAGACATATTGTTGGAAACGCCAAACTCTACCGGTGTATCAATAACACTGCAAAATACGAAGATATACCGGCATTTATCGAATTCATTGGTAGTGGTCCATGTTAAAGAAAGAAAGAGTAGGGTACAAACCTTTTTCTAATAGAGTTATGTGCTACGTCTTGTCAAGAAGTTGTGAAAAAATAGAAACAGACGTATGCAGAGCATGTGAATTATGCATCTATTAGATTTCATAACGAGACTTCGAAGTAGTATACTATATTTAACGTTTCATGTAATGACAGTTTGGTGTTCTCTAATTTGAAAATAGTATCTAAAAGAATTGAATAATTGTCAGAAATTTGCTCTATTCGGGTATGAATTTCGGTGTCTGAAACCAGCCCTGACTTACTGAAAGTGCTTGAGCATCTTAGGGATTTAAATTTAAGAAACAAGGTTTAATAATGTGTAAAACTTTCTCATAATATAAAACAGCTTTAAGCCACGTTCCCCATCTCGGCAATACCGGCTGTGGTGACTGAGGAATATCCAAGCAAGCCTGTTTAAACTCATGAATGCGTTTTGGAGATTTAATATATACTTTTTTGGTAGAAACTATAAATTGGCCTACTTTTGAATAACTGTATCTAATAAATTCAGCTACAAGATGACATGCATGGAGCAAACAAGTTAAATGAAGCAATTGAGGATAAGATTGTTTTAGTAACTTTCTGTAGCCAACATTACAAGTTGTGTTGCCGATATATTAAACTTCCCAAAGGTATGTTTTATAGTTTCCACTATCCTTTCCGCGTTTGTCTTCTGTAATATTCCACTACGTAATAGAAGAGCAAAGGAAATCTCGCCCCTTTTTAAAGTGCGCACTAACACATATAAATTATTATCCTTTCTTGCATCCGTTGCTTCATCTACCATCAGCCACATTTTTTGGTCTTTTAACTCTGCTTTTATTTGATCGGTAACCATGTTTATCGCCCGAGCAAAATTATACTGTAATTGACCTCTTATTGGCAGTCTCCATTCCGGAACGTATTTCCCCCAAAAGTTTCGAAATTCTTCATTGTCTACAATATTTTGTGAAATGTTGTACACACTTAACATAAGAATAAAATTATATAGAAATTTATAATATGATACATCACATTCCGCATTTAACCAGTGTTGTTTGCTATTAACATGTCTTTTACAACAAAAATACTGTACGGTAAATTGTTAATATTGCAAATAATATATTACATTCAATAATAGTGCCAGTGCATTTGTTAAGGTACTCCCTGGTTTGAAAGCCCTATTTAATTGAAATAAAACACATAATTATTTTACACAATTTCATTTCGAACATCAACATGTTCTGTATGTGGAGATGCATGTATTCTACAAGTATAAAGAAAACAGTTTAAATAATAAACAGAAATGTAGTTCAATCGTTCTATACGCAGAAATATACATACATACGTTCAAGTAAGTTCGCAACGAAACGGTTCAAAATTCCTCGTTTCGCATTCAACGCATCGAGGTACCCCTAATAGAGTGGAAATATTCGGTACTGTCGACCTTGCACCTGTTGGGAAGCGTCACGCAACTACCCGGCAGTAACAACGACGCAGCCGGTCAGGTAGGCCGATCTCGGTCCCCTGACTTACAATGTGTACACGACGACAAAAGTTGCTGCCGATCAGTATATGCGCGTTAATTTTGCGTATAACAATATATACAGAAATAAGTATAATGAATATATAAAATACATTACACAAAATAATAATAGTCATGAAACATAATAATAACAAAATACATAATATATATTCTAAAATAAAAGTAAAGTATCTTAATTTTAATATTAAGTCTTTAACATATCCGCGCCCCTTGAAGGTACAGCCTTCAAGACGACACAAAACTCGCGATTAATCGTCATATGTCGGAAGAACGCACAATTTTATTACAGGTATTTGCACTGTACCTCATGACGTCTTTACGGTGGTCGCGCACACTACTCCATCCTTTCCCGGATTCGTCTCTATTTTCAATGTTCCAGAAACTGGCATAATGTCTTCTTCTCTGGATAAGTGGTGTAAATCATTATAATTTTTCTGGCAAAATTTACATGCCCTAGTTGTGCATTTAAAAGCCTGATGATTCGTTTGCAGACAATTAATCATCTTTTAGCTGTGACTTCCTCTATTCTTTTGCTAACTGACAAGTCGAGGAACCTTTTAGATCTATAAATGGTATGGTTACCTTTGCAATCAGGACATGATATGGAAAATTTGTTTATAGATATATTCATGGATGCCTTTTGCTGGGCATTACTCAACTTTGAATTTTTAGTAAACCATACAATATTTGTCTAAAAATATTTACATTTGCCTTTTTTGGTAAATTAAAGATTCCATTAATATGCTTTTGTGCAATTATTCTTCTATTAGTGTACATGTTATGTAGCATTTGCCAAGCGTCCGTATAATTTTGCGATGATATTTCTAACGAATGTACAACGCTCACTGCTTCTCTTTTTAAACAAGACTTCAAGTAATGCAACTTTTGTATAGCTGAAATTTCATCATTATTATGTATTCTGGAACTAAATGTATCGTAGAATGAAAGCCACTCTTCATAATTTCTGGAGAACTTAGGCAAATCGATAGTAGGTAGTTTCATATTTAAAAATCCAATGTTACTAGTAGATGCTTCTCTGTTAGATTTCACTAATATTTTTGAAAATCGTGCCTCATAATTGTAATACTTATTGTAAATTCCTCACGCTCCGTATATTCGATTTCTTCTGCGTCCAGTTTTTCAATATCGTACTAAATACTATCAAATTCATCTAATAGTAAGACGAGTTTTTCGTAACGTTTGCTCACTTAATCACTACCTGCAGTTTGATCATGTTTATCTAAATAAGTGCGAGCTCTTGCTAATCTCGCTTTTAATTGCCTTCGTCGCAGCTTTAAGTCCTCCATTTTATATTATCTGACGCAGTATCGTTTGCTCGGAAGCAGTTTCAAGATAACCATTTAAAAGACTTGCTTGTTTTTACTCCATTCTCTTCTTGCTTTGTCACGGTATCAAATACTTATATAAATGCGGGAGAGGCCTATCTATTTGCTCCGCTACAGTATCAGGTATTCGTAGGGTCATGCAATGATTACTCTGTTTTGGTTGCTGTTTTCTTGTTCCACTGGAGTATCATATACTCACGTAAATGCTGTAGAACGTCTATCTATTTGCTCCGCTACAGTATCAGGCACTTCGTAGTCGCGTGCAATGATCACTTTGTTTTGTTTGCTGTCTTCTTGTTCCGCTACAGTATCATATGTTCATGTAGAGACTCTAGAACAGCTATCTATTTGCTCCGCTACAGTATCAGGTACTTCGTAGGGGCGTGAAAATAAAATTTTAAAAAAATGTAAGCTCGCCGCGGTTACTATTATGCAAACACCTCTATGCACTAAAATGGTTGTCTTTCGCTCCGCCACAGTACGGCTACTTATATAAATGCGGTGACACCTAACAACCTATTGCTATTGTCCGCTGCGAAATCTGGAGATACAAATGTGTATGTCTCCGTTGCAGTATCAGACTTGTTTGTAGTGGTATGCACCAACCACTTGTTATGTATATGTGTAAATAGGGTGAGCTTATTTAAATATACGCGTAGAAAAGGACAAGCTTGTCTACTTTCTAGCTTTCTACTCCGCTTCAGTTCAACTTTGTTTTCTCCGAAATAGTATCGGATGTTTTTATAAATGCGGCGAACCTTAACTGCTTTCAATTCAATTTTGTTTTCTCCGAAATAATATTGGATGTTTCTATAAATGCGGTGAACCAACCTGCTTATTTTTATCCGCTGCGAAATCCGGAAATACAGATTCGTATGTCTTCGCTGCAGTATCAGACTGACAGCAATATAAATAGAGTATTTAATTTGACATTCTCACTTCCTATTGACATCTTATTTCATGTGACAGTGATCACGTGATCGGAAAACGTTCCTGATTTTACCTATATATGAAATTGCGCATTGCACAAGCGGTTTGGTCATAAATATGCCAGTTTAATGAGTGTGTTACGAGCATGTAACAAAATCTACTACATTATGATCACTGCTGTTTTTCACCTTTTTTTTCGGAATTTTTGTTCTTCTCTATTTCGTAATATCCTGTTGTTTCGTTTACTTATGATGCAGCTCATCTCAAATTTAGCATATCGTACCTTCTTTTCACCACTGTGACTCCTTCCAATTTCTCATAGTCTTGGTTTCTCTTTTTCGACTTCCTAAGTCTAAGAATGTCTGTATTAACTATTTTATAAAATTCAATTCTCTCTCTGTTGACGTTTTTGGTATTATGTCGTTAATTTCTATGTCGTATGTCGATCTTTGTATTATTTTTTTCTTGTTTGTGTATAATTATTAATATTTTATCTATTTATTTGTTTTCATATAATTTTCCGTCCATCACTATTAGTACCATATTTGACTTTGACCCGATTCCACCAATTCTTACCCACCTTTGTCCCATTAATAATTATATCTTTGTACCCTGTTTGTTCGATCTCTTTTGTTTTTTGCTTTCTTTGCCGCTTTTGTATAAACTTTCGTACTTCTTTTTCTTTCCCTATGGGGTAAATATTCCAGTACCTGTGATGTGTTTTGTATTGTTCTTAGGCTTTAATATTTTGATCTTTTCCTCCGAATTCTCCATTTCAATCCTATAGGTTTTCGTCCGGTTACTCGCATTCCTAATATTCTCGTAACTTTTACTCCAATTCGAAAAAAATCTCTTCATATTTTAGATTATTACCCTTTGAATATGAGTCAAATCGTTTTATAATGTCGTTTCCCCTCTATTCTCTTTATTCGCTCTATGAACATATACCTAAAATTTGATTAACCTGTTTTTTTCTAATTCCTCTATCTAAACATTTAATTGTTTATTAATTTTATAGTTCTATATTTTTATTTAGTATTATTTTCAATTTTTGTTTTGGTCAGCTTGGTTTTCACAATGGAACAAAGCGCTGCGTTCCTTTTAAATGTGACTAAATGATATCAAGACATCTTAAAAATGAAAATTGCATGCGTAAATAATTGCTTGAATCATAATAAAGTATTTCAGTGGAATTTATTGTTTAGAAATTTTTCCGAATTACTAGAAAAGTATCCTAAAAAAGGGCGTTTCTCCAACTCCTGCATTAAAAAGAATGTGGAACATGTGTGTGCTACCGCGATATGTCTGTTTATCGACACAAATAAGTATTCAGATGTTTTCGAAGCAAATTTTACTGCAAATACATAGACTGCATTTAGTATTTTACCATTTCCACAACTGATTTCTTGTTCACGAGAACACCAGAATATTCGCCAAAACTAGCTCCGGTATACTTGTTTTGCTCCAAAAATTGAAAATAATGCTAAAGAAGAGAATTTTGAAAAGTTCAAAGAAATGTAATGAACATTTTTAGAAGTATCCCAAAATAAGATTTTGCATAGAATTTCAGCGATTTTAGGAGCATAAAAAATGTATTAAGAATGTAGACTGTTAATGAGAAAATAAGTTTTAGTCTTGCGCAATAATTATGAATACCGTTTTTTATGTAATTATAAGAATATCTTTGCAATAATATTGTGTACCATTCTGTGCATTTTGACAGTTTTATTTATATCATGATACGTTTTCGTAAGTATTGTATATATTTAAATTATATATTAATTTAATTCATAAACATATGCGTAAAATTCGCTAAATTTTATGCATTACTACGTGTGAAAAACTGAACATTGATATACATGCTGTCAATTGTAAAATTCGTGTTAAATATAACTCAAGAAAAACAAATAGATAATTCATTCGCCTAAAGTTCATCGGACTTTTTTTTAAACATTGCGATCTCATTTTAAAAACCAGGACATAGTGATTAATTTTGAACGTTACTGCTTGTGTATTAATATAATGAGAAATAAAACAGAGCGATATATGTATATCTAGAAGGGATGAAGATTTTAAAATTACGAAAATAATTTATTAAATCTGGTTCAAGTCCCAACATTTAATAGCATAAAATATCTTTTGTTTCCCAATATCGCTGTAATCTCACCTCTTATCTTTCTTCTCTTTTTAATATTTATTTCGGTTTGGATTTTATGAGGTAATTTTAATATATCAAGTATCAAAGACAATCCGGAAGTATACATAGAAGAGTTAATAAATAAAATAACTATGCTCGATGCAATAAAAAAAATAAATGTAAGAAGTACATACATATTTGCAAAAGTACTATTAAATAACAAAATTATAACAACGGATGATAAATATACATACTTAAACGAAATTAAAACATGCAAGGACACAATTTAGCCATAAATATTGTCAGTGTTGCACAATTGTACGAAATTATGAGAATTATATAACAGCATAAGCGTGTTGTTAAAGATATGAAATACGTCAGTATTTGTTTGTTAACAGTATACTAAACACCATTTAGACTACGAAGTGATCCGAGAACTATTTAAAATTGCATCGCCATCATTACATTATACAACGTTGGAAAGAGTGCATGACAGTTTTCAGCTTTTCTTTCCATTCCTAATATTAAGGAACGTTCCTTATATGTATTGCTCGTTTTCGAGACTTTTGTGATGTTAATATTCTTCATACCGGTCCAGTCATCCACACTTTGGATATACATACATCAAACGCTGCAATGACTGTCTATGCAAGAATCGCTCAAAACCCATCGCAAACAATTTTTTTCCTGTGGAATAACGTCGCACCCAGAACAGTCTTTCGGATTATTGAGAAGGATTTAGACATGAAGGCTTATAGAAGGAGCAAACATTACCCTTTAACAGAAAGAAATTGTTTACTCATTGCGGCAAAAATTTTTTCTCAGACGAGAGAATCTTTACTATTTTGAAAAAAGTATGATCGTGACGCTAAGAAGATATTTTGTAAACTGTGTTGAGCCTCTTGTCATATTTCTCGTTTCGACGGAAGAAATGGGTATTTCAACAGGATCCGCGCAGAAAGCAAAAACGACCTAAACACGACTGCAAAACAACGCGCCAAAATTTACTAAAGCTGTCGGCCGTCTAGTAGTTCTGGTTTGAATCCTCTTGACTTCCTATGAATTAAACATGAACAATTTGTAACTGTTGCATGCTTAATTAATTCCGATAATATCTTATATTTACTCTTTTAGGCTTTGAATATCACCTACCCATTTAGAAAAACGTGATTTTTTGCAGACATAAAGTGTTAGGTTATGTTTTTAAGAAATAGGTGTTTACTTTAGTTTATTACAGAGACTAATCTCTTCGTTCGTACCTTGCGAGTAATGTTTTGTTCTTACTACATTTCAATCCTATTAGCCAATCGAAGATCTCTCATGTGCTTTGAACTATTTCTTCGTAATATAGTCCAGATATGTTATTTTTATTATAAAATAATAATAATGATACAAGAGATAGAAGCGAAATTATCCGAAGATATGAATCAATGAGAAAAATTTGTGTCAGAAAAATGAAAAGTGCTCCTCACACAACAGCAAAATAAAATCCAAATCATTAAAATAACGTTTCATTCTAAAATCAAACTATCTATGATGACTCAGCAAGATTAAATTGAGAATCTGAATATACATATATATATGAAATATAAAACATAAGGGACGAATGGGGACAGGAGCATCATTTTGTTCAAAGAAAAAATTTTGCTTGTTTTCGATGATTTTAAAAATCTGTCATCGTTATATAAAACAACTAGGATATAAATTACAAGTACCAGTAACTATTGAAAAATATTTAATAACGACATCAAATTTATTGAGATATCTCATTTAAAATAAAATCTAGAATGTAAAAATTTAGATTTAGGCATAATCAATAAGGGACTCAAATCACCGTCAAAATTATGAAATAATACACCATAATATTGGCGCTATACCTACATGGTAAATATTGTATAATAACCAGTGAATGCTAAATATACTAAATATGTGAATATATAATAATTGAAATAAGTTATTTCTTTTTTCAAAGAAAAATAAGTACACCTTTAATTATTGATCTTGTAATAATCATAAAAGTTTGGTAACACATCAGTCAAAATAAATATTTGAAATTCTATATGGTTAGCTGAATAAAACATGTAATTAAAATATACTATTAATATTACCTACTTTTCTTTAAAAAATTGTTTTTCTTTAATTTGAATGTTGCTTATATTTGTGTTATCTTTGAATTTAGTTAACCCATTACAAAATCATAAATATCATTACCACCGGAAATAATATTATCATTTACGAAATTAATGTATAATTTTGAAGTAATTGAATTTTTGTTGTGTTAAACTTTCAAATTTGATAAACGTAGGAGGAAAAAATGGTAGAAAAGCCATCAGCAAATTTTAAACTGCTACCAATATATTTGAAATTGAATCACCAAATAAGAATTATCTTATACAAAATTAAATCGGCTTATAATACATTTTTCTAGTTTTGTTTTAATGTGCTCGTTCTATCGAAGTTTCACATCGAAATTCATTCCAAGGTAATTTAAGACGTTCGACTATCTCAAAATGTATTCTTCTCTTTTATAGGAGAAATTGACTACTAAGAGAAGATTAAATTTTGAGATAGTCAAACGTCTTAAATTACCTTGGAATAAATCTGGATGTGAAACTTCGGTAGAAAGAGCACATTAAAACAAAAATTGGAAAAATATGTTATACATCATTCCATACAAGATAAAGTGCTTTTATATAATCAGATATGGGATAATTCGAGTACATGGATATCAGTTGCGCCAAAGAGCTCAAGAGTAGATATTTCTTTGAGTTTATTTAAACGTGGGTGTTTTAGAAAATTATTTAAACTTAGTGACAATTATTAATTAAAAATCTTTTGCACTAATATCTCCTACAAATTTTTGCATTATCTTTCAATTCGAAATCTTTCTTTTCATACACTTGATTTCTCCAAGTGTTGTAATAAATTTTTAAAAAGAATGATTCCACAACAAAATTTCGTTTTTTCTTATATAAGGAAACCGCTTTTTCTGACAAAAATAAATATCATTACGAACTGTAGAGAAAAATTGTGGTTCTTAATTTTAACGTATAGTACTTTTAAGAACTTCCTTATTTAAATGAAATATCATTCATGGTTAGGCATGCCCTTAATCTTATGAAAAACCTACTGTCCAAATTTAAAAACCATATTTTAAATATAACTATGGAAATAAAGTTTTATTAGAGAAACAATGTTTAGTTATTTTTAATACAGAGAAGATTATTCAGTCATCAAAAGAAGTTGGAGGCGAACTTACGGAAAAGTAAATAGGAAAAACATACAAAAATAGACACAAATACATTCTAAAATAAGATAAGTATCTACATTTTTGTGGATTGTTAGGTTATTTAGCCTAAGATGAAGATGATTTGGAGTACATGACATGTGCAGGAAGAATGTGAAAATGCCGAACCGTCAATAAATCTAAACAAAACCTAATATTTGTGTATAGGAGGTCAGTCGAATAAATTTAACTTACAGAGAATGAAACACAATATGCGAAACTGAAGTACTACGAAATAATTAAAAATGTAAAACAGTATACCTCTTAAAAATCTTAGTAATAATTAATTTCGTATAAGTAATTTAAAAAAATAGCTATAATAAGACAAATAATTCACATCCCTTTTCTTTTGTACGATCTCATGCCTTATTATTGTGATAATAATATAAAATAATATTTACACTAGTTTTGTTCTGCATCAGTCCTTTTTTGTTGATTGAAAACTAAATTTAAAACGTTAAAACGATCTGTAGGTGTGAAGGGAAGAGTCGTATGACTTTTGCAGCAACGTATAAAATTAAATCATCTTTTTCTTCCCTTTGATCTTGATAGCATAAAAGTTGCATTATTCTTATTTTCGTTGATACGATTTGTTAGTCGGCATGTATTTTTCACTTTCTATTGTTTTTTTTTATTTTTCACCATCTTCATTAAAATTTACCTTTAAAATCTATATATATATATATATATATATATATATATATATAGAAATACTATAGAATAAAGCACTTTTCCTCTACGCCGATTTAATTTTTAACTAACATTATGGCATATAATTTGGCTTTTTTTTTAATTTTTCGAGAAGATTGAATTATGTGAATGTAAACCAACTAATATAGGCGAGATTTTGTTTGAAATACTTCAGCAGTTTTCACACGGAAACTTATTTCTTTAACTACACTTGTAACGAAATTTTAATAATAGGAAGCAACATTTCTTTCCAAAAAATTTCTACAGGTTTTATCATTGAATTATTCAGATATTTAAACCTATTAACACATAAGTTGATTAGTCGATTTTTACTGTATGTAAAAACAACTTTCCTTTCTTTCTCCTTTCTGGTGATGTAAAATTAGACAAAGAGACCTTCTAAAATCAAGAGGCAAGGTGCTGTATTCGTTAAACACGTGCTGTCAGAGCAGATGTTACGACAAAAGGGCAGGTGTTTGTCCTTTCGAATCTGAATCTTTTTTTTCTAAACTATTAGTCTAGTGACTATTTTTTACGCGACAAACTCATTACTATTAATGCTATTAGCTAGATTATTGTTAAATTTGCTGTGGAATAATTTGAATAAATAACTGTTGCGAAACATTATTTAATCTGCTCTATTTTATTTATCACAATGTCGTCCATTGCACATCACATTTAATTTTATATTTATTTACAAACACATTCACAATCTAGTAGATTACAGAATATTGAAAATCTACGGTGAATCTACGGAAAAATGTTAATGCTTTTAAAATTCGCTTATTGTAAATTTACATTTTATAGGCACAATTTTTAGAGTGTAATTACATATTCTATTCCAAATTTCGAACTGTACTGAAAACGTTTTACATTTCCATTTATGCGTACATATACTCAATGACATTAGAAGTGTTACACCTAGAAGGAATAGTTTCCTGGACGTGATTTTTTGGTAATGTGATAAGCTTAAGTCAAGAATGAAACGATCAGATTTCCAAGAAATTTTATTAACATTAATTTGAAAAAAAATCAATAATGTGTTTGGCGACCCCGTAGCTGTAGACACTCCTGTACACGTCTAGGCATCGACAAAATAAGATGGTCGATGTCTGCTTGTGGCACCTCGTTCCAAGCAACTTGAACTTGGTGGATTAACTGTGCCAGAGTTTGTGGAGGATGGTTCAAATTGGTCAGTCTTCGCCCCATTATGTCCCACACATGTTCGATGGGATTTAAATCCGGTGAACGGGGTGGCCACGGCAAAACATTAACGCCAGCTTCTCGTAGAAAGTCCATAGTACGACGAGCAATATGTGGACGCGCGTTGTCTTGCTGAAAAAGGACGTGTGGACGGCCATCTAGATAAGGCAATAAAGTGGTTTGTAGGACGTCATCAACATAACGCGCAGCTGTCATACTGCCCCGAATAAACAGAAGAGGTGATCGGCTTCCATATGCAATAGCCCCCCAAACCATTACTTCAACAGTCCTGTGCACATGCCTCTCAACAGCAAATCCAATATCACGTCGCTTTCCACGACGGCGTCTTACCCTCTGACGGCCATCATGCATGCCTAGGCAGAATCGCGATTCGTCGCTGAATACGACATTATGCCATTCTGCTTCCCAATGCTGCCGTTCTCTGCATCTGTCCAAACGTCAGAGGGTAAGACGCCGTCGTGGAGAGCGACGTGATATTGGATTTGCTGTTGAGAGGCATGTGCACAGGACTGTTGTAGTAATGGTTTGGGGGGCTATTGCATATGGAAGCCGATCACCTCTTCTGTTTATTCGGGGCAGTATGACAGCTGCGCGTTATGTTGATGACGTCCTACAAACCACTTTATTGCCTTATCTAGATGGCCGTCAACACGTCCTTTTTCAGCAAGACAACGCGCGTCCACATATTGCTCGTCGTACTATGGACTTTCTACGAGAAGCTGGCGTTAATGTTTTGCCGTGGCCACCCCGTTCACCGAATTTAAATCCCATCGAACATGTGTGGGATATAATGGGGAGAAGACTGACCAATTTGAACCATCCTCCACAAACTCTGGCACAGTTAATCCACCAAGTTCAAGTTGCTTGGAACACGAGGTGCTTGCTACAAGTAGACATCGACCATCTTATTTTGTCGATGCCTAGACGTGGACAGGAGTGTCTACAGCTACGGGGTCGCCAAACACATTATTGATTTTTTTCTAATTAATGTTAATAAAATTTCTTGGAAATCTGATCGTTTCATTCTTGACTTAAGCTTATCACATTACCAAAAAATCACGTCCAGGAAACTATTCCTTCTAGGTGTAACACTTCTAATGTCATTGAGTATATATAAAAATCTAATATGTATACACAGATACTTATGTATCTTATTAATAAGCTTTTTATTGCATCACAATAGTTGAACATTTATATATGTAGATGTTTGCAGGTCAAGAACTGCAGCGTAAAAATTGAATATTTTTGCACTAGTGCATATTCAGACTTTGCAAATAAATGACTATAAATAATAAATATAATAAATAGGAAGTTCACAACACTTGCAATCTCTATAAATATTTTTCTACTTACCCTTATTTACACAAGATGCAGGAAATCCCCGTTGTCTGTAATCAAGTAACCAATATTTACGGCGGGCATAGGGAGGTATTTTACACAGCAACATAAAACAAAGGCCAGCCGGCAGCTTCGTATTTAGTTTTTGTAAAAACATATTCATCATATCACAAAAATACGTTAAACTTTTGACTTACTGAACGAACAAGTATTTAAACAAACTTCAAAAAAGCCATGTACTTATCGTTTCAATGCAAAACACCTAGTTCCAGAAAACACACTTCAGT
The DNA here is from genome assembly GCA_031893035.1 of Dermolepida albohirtum. Taxonomy (NCBI): domain Eukaryota; kingdom Metazoa; phylum Arthropoda; class Insecta; order Coleoptera; family Scarabaeidae; genus Dermolepida; species Dermolepida albohirtum. The sequence goes on along the minus strand of JAVIWB010000495.1, from coordinate 113,422 downwards.
GTACTGCTTAAATTGTTGTCAAAAGTCAGGTGAGGAAAATTTGAATTATAACTGCTTTTTAGTTACACTTAGTTATTTCATTTTTTATATTTCCTTAAGTTTTTTCTTGAAATTAATGCTTTTTCTTTAGAATTATGCTGTTTTTAAATTATTTCATATAATATCATGGTAATAATTTTTAAAAACAAATTGAATTAAATTTTACGGGTGCGACATGTCAATTAAATATATTATAATAAGTAGAGTCCGGATTAAAAAGCATTAAAAATATTGAAAAAAGCGCTTAAAAAGCCTATCGATTTTCGAAAAAAAAGCATTACCATATGCAAAAAAAGCACGTACATTATACAAAATTGTATAAATTATATATACATTATTGATTAAATAAACATTGATTTTGAGATTTATAATAATTTATTTTTATAACATTAACATTTAAGTACTTCAACAAAAACATGTAATAAATTCAGAAAACATGTTCAGTCATAAAACTCAAATATTTTAAATAAAAGAAATTTTTAAAACATTTTTAATTCATAGATACAGAGTAATATTTAATAATTATAATTGAAACATGTGTTTTAAAATGAAAAACCTTAAACTCTTTTTATTAACAGTTTTTAATAAAAACAACATAAAAAAAATTATTTCCGTTTGAAACACGAAATTATTAAATGTTCATTTAAATGTTCCATTGTAAAGTTCTGTCGTCTATCACTTAAAATGTTTTTATAATTTGAAAAACTTCTTTCGACATCAACACTAGTTATAGGGGCATATTTAAATTTTGCCACGACAGCTGGATCCATATTTAATTCTTGAACTACCTCTCCACTTAAGATCGAGGATATTTTACTTAAGGTTTGAAATCCCTCGTTCTTTGACAAAACATCGTTGAGTTTTGTTTGCACCGTTTGACCAATGCGCCCAGGTATACCGTCTATGGCACTTTTAAAATCATTAATTTTTTTAAGATTCAACTAATGACAATTGCTGCTGCTCTAAGGATTTTATGGTTTTACTTACAAGATTAAAATAACATTTAATAAAAGAGAGACTATTTTTCAATTCTGCTTTTTCTAAAACGGCTTGGCAATCTCTTATCGATTTAACAGCAGTATCTGAAAGCTCGAACACAAGGTTTTTAAAATCTTCGAAATGTTCAGCGTAGTATAAAGCAGCGTCTAACCAAGTTCCCCACCGAGTTAACACTGGCTCAGATGGTAATGGAATGTTAGGCAATCTTTTTCTGAAGAGTTGCACTCTTAAAGGGGCTTTAATGAACGTTTGTTTGCCATTTTTTATTAGTTCATTAACAAGAGGGAATTGAAGCCGTATAATTTCGGCAACCCGATTAAGACCGTGTGCTAAACAAGTGCAATGAACTAAATTTCGATAAAAAATCTTAAGATTTGATGCAGTTTTAACCATATACGGTGCAGCATCAGAAAGCATTAATAATATTTTGTCATAGGGCACAGCCTCGGGTAGATAAAAATTTGTTAATGTCTCATTTACAAATCTTGTAACTGTATTGTTATTTGTTGCTTCCAGCTCTTCTGAGCATATCAAGTATCCTTCCGTTAATATTTCCTCATTAAGCACACCTATAATTAAGTTTGCAACATACCTCCCGCAAACGTCTGTAGTTTCGTCTACGGTAAACCAAATGTAATTATTACCCACTAGCGTTTTTATTTTCTGGATAGTTTTTTTATATACAGAGCTAACATAACATTTTCGAAGGGTACTTTCATCCGGTACATGTATCTTGCAATATTGTTCCAAAAATCTTTTAAAGCTATCATTTTCTAATTTGTTTAATGGTATATCAGACTGCACCATAGCTTTGCATAGATCAAAATTAAATCGCTGTTGTTCGTTGTAGCCAGAACATGACTGTAAGGATTCACCAATTGTTTGTTGCTTAGATTTATTTGTAAACCTTTGTAGACTTTGTTGATGCAAAACTGTTTGCACATGTTGTTTAATATTGTATTTTTTGTCGCACTGAATCTAAAATTAGGAACAACAATGATGTACCAAGGATTTAATCTATAGGAAACAACTTACCGTTTTTATACAGGCTCGGCAAAATAATCTACCATTTTCAAAATGCAACTCTTTATATTCTTTAATCCATTCGTCTACCGTGGGCCTCTGCTTTGGCATTTTAAAATAATTTTACACAAAACTAAACTAATTCAGTTTAACAACGTGTAAACACACTTATAGAATGTAATAGTTCATGAAATGTTTGTTTACAAATGCCAAAGACACCGGGGAATTCCAGGAACGGAGGTGTATCACGTGTTTGTGATGTGATATGATATTTCTAGCGGCACTGTTTGCTGAAGCGACGCGATCAACGGGGAAGTACCTACGTGTGTATGGAGATGCGGGGAAATAGTCGACATAATGCATATTTAGATTCTCATGTTTGATACGTTGTTATTTTTTAATTATTTTTATGTTTTCCATACATCTTTTTCTACACTAAGTATATTTCTGATTTGTTTATGTAAACTTATACGTAAAAATATTAAAAAAGAGAGCTGTAAATAAGCACAAAATATTAAATTAAGGACAAATATTACTAAAAAAGCAAAAAAAGCATCTGAACATTAGTGCCAAATGACTTATTTTTACATATTTCGTACACATTTTAATACTAAATGTATCTGCTTGTAATATTTATAATAAGCTTAATGCCTAGAAATCCGGACTCTAATAATAAGTGAACTTAAACTCGATATGTTATAAATGTTTAGTATCCACTAAAGTGTAAAGTTATTGTCTAGGCGAAACAAATGTTGATGAAGTATATTCGAAATGTATTCAAACAATGGAAATAAGCGGCACCTTTAGCATTCATTTAGTTCAAAAACTATTATATCATATAACACTTTGCCCATGTCTCTTGTAGTTGTCCTGATTTGCTTGTAAACTAAATCTCAAAAAGTAATGGAACACAAAAATTATAAAATAATATTTAATTTTAAAAATACAATTACGACAGATAAACAAGTAATCTTCTAAATTACGCGAGTTTAACCGACATACTTCGAAGAAAAATATTTAGTTAAAATAGATTAAAATATTCAAATAGCTATTAATATTTTGTTGGGCAACCTTTTGCCTCTATAACACTTTTTAACTATTATATCTGTTGTTATTTTTCTTCCTTGCTACATGACTTTTATGTTTATAACCGTTGTCCTGATTAAAATAGAATGTATTTAATATGCCCAATTGTACTGCACTAGCTTTAATATATTGAAATACAGTTTATGATCCATAGTTTCATCAACAAATACCAGACCATCAACTCTCTTGCAGACATTACATCCTCAAGCCATAACTCTTCCTCCACCACATTTTATAGTAGGTGGAATATTGTTATTCGGCAGTTGCTCATTAGCTTTGCACAGAACAGCAATGCAGCTATCACTTCCAAAAACATTAAACTTGCTTCTATTTACAAGGATAATATTTTTCCAATAGTTAATATAGTAATTCACCATTAATTTTGAAAATTTTAATCGCTTATTGTTTTCAGATGAACACGATGTTGAATAAAAACTTTAAGTTCTTCGAAATATTGAAGCAATTCTAAGCAAAGTTGATCAACTTTGCTTAGTAGTGATGGATGCCCAGATCTTTGTTTACTACCAATACGATATTTTATACCCCGAATTATTATTTACAAAAAACGACTCATTCTAACAATGGAAATCTCTAATGGATTTAATTAATTTTCTTATCTCTGTAAATGTCTCAGTGTATAAATGTATCATACTTGCATCGTACTTGCAAATTGTTTGCTCCGCTTTGTTTCTAAATATCTTGTATAATATTGTGAGTTAATAATTGTGAATTATATCAGTGTTTGGTGCTATTAATTCTCTTTTCGATCATGTTTGTTTCATGCCAGTATTTTTTTGATTTTGATTTTGTGACAGTGTAAGGAAATTCGTAATTCTATATATCATAAATTTTTTATTTGCACTTTCCAACAGAGTTTTTACTAAGTGTTTACCTTTATTTTTTGCATCTATTTCTTTCACACTGTTTACATTTTTCGAATACTCCTTATTTACATTATATATTTATTGATATATTCATCGAGATGATTACAAATGCCTCCATAATATGCAACAAACAATATGGTAATTTGCTTATTCAGTGCGATGGGTGTAAACATCACCTGCATGTATCATGTGCACATGTGATGTTGACGATGCTAGGCGGATTACGCGTTAGCGCGCAAAGGACGCAAAGTTCTTTTGTAATTCTTGCAATAGAACAGTTAATCAATTTGGGGAAATAAAATCGATGCTGAGAAACGTTGAAAGCCGTCTTACTAAACTTGAGTCATAATCAACCCAATTAATATCTGAAACATTTAAATCAATAGTGCGTGAGACCAAGGACCGCATTCAGCGATATAATAACATTATAATTTATGAAATTTCTGAAAATAGCCCGGACGCGGACGTAGAAACTGTTAATAGTTTGGTCAAGACAGCTAAGCCGAATGCGTGCATAATCCATCAAAGCAACGATATGTGCGTTGGTGCTGCTCCCCGTAACAAACCGCGTCCTATCAGGGTTATTTTTTCAAATCCGTTTATTCTCCACCTGCAAATTAGCAAAAGTTTTGGTTTTGAAGAGAAAGAACAAGTTAAAATCTATTAATGAATACAAGGAAGTTTATTTAAAGAATAATGAGACGGCCCACCAGAGGAAAGTGTACGTTGAGTGTAGAGAATCTCTGAAATCTCGATTGAGGAGCGGGGAAAAAGGTCTGAAAATTAAATACGTGGATGGTATTCCAACGATTATTGCTGATTATAATCGTGGAAAAAACTAGGTTCACCCAGCAGTATTGGATTTCATATGTACTACGAAAACGTCCGTAGTATTAGGCGTAAAGTTGGAGATTTTTTTTGTAATGTTATTGATTGTGAAAGTGACTTTGTCGCATTGAGCGAGACATGACTTGAACACACAGTTTGGCAATGCGACAGGGACTTTGTCTCCTTGTCAATTTTGAGTGCGATGTTATGGCTTGTAAAAATTTTTCTTCCAATTTGATCAAAGATTGCGTGTTTAAATTGTTACCTTAATGGATGTGTCTTTTGATTTAAAAATACAGATTTTATATATTTGTTTTAACGTTTTAACTAACAGTATGAATTAAATTTACTAACAGATTTCTTTACTGGTTATTACCTATTTATCAAGAGATCGTTACTATTGATTGGGCCTTTCTAGAAACGGGCGATAATGTAAACGATGTGTGTAATGCTTATTATTCGACTTTATATGATGCTTTTGACAAATACGTACCTATCCGCAGGGGTCCTCGAAATAGTAAGTTTATTTATCCAAGGTGGTATTCCAATGAATTAAAAATATTAGGCTTAAGAACAAATTGCGCAAAAAATATAGAAGAACGCATTCTGATTCAGATTTAAGAGCTTTTAAAGATTTACGGGCTTCAGTAAAGTTGCAAATAAGGAGAGCTTATTCACTATATATCGCCGATGTTGAGGATGGCATACGTCAGGATCCGACAAGGTTCTGGTCCTTCATTGGCTCTAGAAGAGGTTCAAGCAGGATAGCGGGCAACACGCATAAAGATGATTCTTTTTATGACAATCCGAAATCGTACGTCGATGCTTTCGCCAATCATTTTCGTAGCGTTTTTAGTGATTCTTCCAACTTTAAGTTGAATGGGGACAGTTTTTCTAAAAAATATTTTGTTGATATTGCATCTTTTTCAGAAAAGGAAGTGCTTATCGCGATTAGGTCATTAACAAATAAATTAACATCTGGGTTTGATATGGTACCAAGTTTTTTATTAAAAGATTGCAGTACCGTTCTGTCTAAACCTCTGCTCTATTTGTTTAACTTAATTTTAAGAACAGCTGCATTTCTTTCTAAGTGAAAATTGGTTGGAAATATGTCCCATATTCAAGAGGGGAGATGCATCTGACATCTCCAATTACGGACCGATATCACTGTTGTCTAACATAGCAAAGGTGTACGAAGCAGCATTGTATAGACGGATTTACTCCTCGCTAAGCAGTATTGTTTCGATAGTACAACATGGCTTCATCTCCAAGCGTTCTACTATAACAAATCTCTGTATCTTTTCTCAATATGTTTCGGAGGGATTGGATAGTCGGAATCAGGTTGATGTCATTTACACTGATATGGCTAAGGCCTTTGATCGCACCAACCACGGATATCTCTTATCGAAACTGCGGTGTTGGGGACTCAGTGGCTCGTTAGTGAGTTTGCTTCAATCCTACCTTACGGATCGTGCATTTGTTGTTTCATACAATAATTTGTTTTCTGGTCGTCGTTCCATTTCATCTGCAGTACCACAGGGGTCTAACTTAGGACCACTTTTATTTTCGCTTTTCATTAACAACCTACCAGAGTCTGTTAATTTGCCAGATATTGATGTTGACTGGTGTTTATAAATAGTGCAGTGGAAATAGGTTGACATTGAATACTTTCGAATGCAGGGTTATATCACCCGTAGGAAATCTTTATTAGAACACAAATACGAGGTTGCTTCTGTTCCTCTCCTTAGATGTGATGTGGTAAAGGATTTGGGGGTGTATTTTGATATCGAGTTATCTTTTAATATCCATGTTACCAGTGCAGTTTCATTGGCATTTGATATGATGGGCTTTATGTTGCGAAATGCTAAGCAATTTAATAATATATCCACATTGAAAACTTTATACATTTCGCTAGTCCGTCCGAGATTGGAGTATGGCTCGATAGTATGGAATCCTTATTACGAAGTCCAAAAAAAGCTATAGAATATGTGCGAAGACGATTTTTTAAATACCTTTGGTTTAGAAATTACTGCGTCTACCATTACAGAGGTTTTCCCTATGACACCTTATTGAGTACTTTTGCCATGGCTTTATTGGAGATGAGGCGGGTTATGTCCGGTTTGTCTTTCTTACGTGGGTTAATCCATGGTCGGATAGATTCTCTGGAGCTTCTGGGTGGACTCAACTTCTGTGTGCCGCGTTTTACTGCTCGGAATGTTCAGACTCTCTTTACTCCACCAGCACACACTAATATACATACTTGTTAAATCGCCCATTTCATTTATGTGTACTTCATATAATAAATTTGGTAATAATTGCGATGTATTCAGTTGCCCGCTAGGAATTTGCAAAATATTTTTGGTGTGCCGCAAGAGGTATGCATGTATATATGTTAAATTTTTGTAATGGTTAACTGTAGGGATTAATAATTAATTTTTTAGATGTAAGCTTCTTGTTATGTATGTTGATAATTTTGATATTTGTAGTTCTTTATTATACCTTGTCCTGTTATTAGTACATGCATACTGTTGAGCAATAAATACTTTATTATTATTATTAAATGTATCTTTGCCCATTGCACACATTTTAGTTTGTACAGTTAAAAACACTGGCACAATACGTAAAACATTTATACGCAAACACCTAAATGTGTACGTGACAGCGCTGAGGCATATTTTATTTTCAAATCGGGAACCATCAAATTTCTACTACATGAATCTGTCCGTCCCTTATTTCATGGAAGATAACCATTAGTATCACTTGAGCAATAATTTTGTCTTTAATTTTATTAAATAATAAATGAGGATGCAAAGGTAGAAACAAAAATATCAAGTGGACCAAGTTTATCTTATGCGAAATTGTTAACCTTCTGAAAATAAATAACAACGAAACGCGACATTAAAAAATTTTCAGCTAGAAGCACAATCAAATTGGTTATTTTTGTTAAAACGCATTTCAGTGAAGGAATAAATGTAGCTTCGTGTTGGCTTTCAAATCATCTGGAAAGATTAAACTTTGTGAAATAATATAATTCGTATTCGTATCTTTCGAGAACAGATTCTATTTACTAATAAGAACAAATTTAATATTTTTCAATCCGATGGTAACAGTTAAACATGTTGGCGGATCAATAATGGTGTAAAGGTGTACCTGAGCGAATAAAACTGAAAATTTAGTTGTCATTGACGGTACTTTAAATAAATTTAAATAATAAATTACAATAAATATTGTCAAACTGGATATAGCCATTACACATTTATTACAATAGAACAATGATCCAAATCACACTCCGTGTGTGATAAAGCAATGGATTTCACATGATATTCCACATCAATTAATTACACCCTTGCAAAATTTTTGTCATCAAAAACTAAAAGACGATTGCGAAGTTACGAAATAGTAAATAAAAATATAATAGAAGGAATTATAAACATTTGTTAAAATGTTAATCCAAAAATAACACAAAATTAGTGGTAAGTCTAGTAAAATACGTAGATAGTATGAACATTTTGGAGACTCTAATTTGGCAATATGTTGTAATTTTATTTATTTATTTTTATGTATTTAAATATTTCGCTATTAGAAATTCAAAGTTTTCCATGAAATATTAAAATATGTATGTATATCTCTCCCTGTGTGTGTGCATGTGCATGTAGGTGCGCGTGTGGCTGTGCGTGTGTCCGTCCGTGCGCTCGCGCATATGTGTCCATGCGCGTGTGTATACCAGCATGTATGTATGCATACATGCATGTATATGTGAATATGCGTGTATGTATGAATGTGTGTGTTTATGTGTAAGCATACATGTGTGTGTGTGTGTATGCATGTGTATGTGTGTATACATGCGTGTGTGTGCATGCATGTGTGTGTATGCATGCATGTGTGCGTTCATGTATGTGTGTATTAATGTACGTATGTACGTGTGTATTAATGTATGTATGTGTGAATGGATGCATGTATGCATGAGTTTGTATGTATGTGTACTACCGCTCACTGAAGTATGGACAGAAACTGTATCAAGCATCAACAAGAAAAAAAAATAAAAAACATCAACGAAATTGAACAAAAATTAATCTTTATTGATTCTTTACATAATAAAAATTAAAATTATAATCCATTAAACTTATTCGTAATATACTTATATATTATATTAATAATACTTTCTTTTCATCGAAGAAACCACCGTTCGCGGCGATTGCAACTTTTGTTAGTCGGAACATTCTTTCTATTAATTTTCTTATTAAATTTGGTGCAATGCTATTGCATTCTTCTGGTAAAATATTCCAAAGGTTTTCCTTCGATGTTGGACATTCCTTTCTAACTTTTCTAGCGAGTTCATCCCATAATAATTCAATGGGATTGAGGTCCTGACTCTGAGGCGATCATGTCATTACTTTCAAAAATATTTTAATTTTTCACCGCCTTAAGGTAATTTTTAAGAACGACGTGTGATTGGGGCCATTATCATGCATAAATACAAAATTATTACCGATTAATCGCAAGCCTGACGGTAAAACGTGATATTCTAAAATTTCTCGGTAATCCTCCTTTCTCATAATACCATCTATTTTTATCAAATCTCCCATTCCGGCTAATGGAAAACAGCCCCAGACTACAACAGAACCACCCCCATGTTTCACCGTTGGAGCTATGCAATCTGGCAACATTTTTTCTCGCGCCAATCGCCTGACGAAAATTCTTCTCGTTTTCCCGAACACTTCAAATTTCGATTCGACACTCTATAATACGTTCTTACACTCATCGATTGTCCAATTACGATGTAAGCTTGCCTATTGAAGTCGTTTCTGCTTATTTCCACTTCATAATAATGGTTTCCGTAAGGCAACGTGACCGTGTAAATTTGCTTCCACTAATCGTCGTTTCACTGTACTCACAGAATTTTTTTTAGCACGGCTCTGATTAAATTCGGCTGTTATTTCAGGTACCGTTAATTTTCTATTTCATTTGATAATTTATTTAATTCTTTCGTCGTCAGCTTTGGAAGTACCTCTCGATGGTCCCGGCTGATTACGGTCTTCCAGACTGCCAGTTTCTTAAAACCGACGAATTTTGAGATTCACTGTCCATTTTTTCGCTTTTAATTTTTCGCCAATACTGCGAACTGAATAACCCTCACGATGCAAAGTAAGTGTCGCTGATCGTCTTCTACTATCAAGCAACTTTCCCCGTGGCATTTTGTAAACAGAAATTACGCTATTCGCTTACAAAATAGACAACTTCACACAAGCACGTTGAGTGATCTACTGATGGGCACAAGGAGGTAGTAATAAGGTAACTCTTTTCGGGTAAATTTCTATACTTTAGTCCCTTTTTAATGACCGTACCACTAATCCTGATTATATATAGTTGGAATTATCGTACAATGCTATTAAGATGCAATATCAGGTAATTATAGTTATTGTTAGATAAAATTATTTCATCATATTATTTTGAGAATATATACAAATGCAATATCAATTTGAATTATAAGCCTTCTTAAGAATAAGGTATAATAATACTATCGGTATTCATTGGCATTAATATAATTTTTATGATTGTTATATAAAATTTTATCAAGTGTCCATACTTCCATGAGCGGGAGTATATGTATGTATGCCTGCATATATATACTAGTTATACAAAAGCCGACATATGTACATTCAAAGATTTTTATATACATACGTATCAACTTCCTCTTACTGATATTCTCCCAAACATCTGATGAGGCTATTTCTTATCATATTTATATGTGCTTTCGATATATTCTCTGACTACATTGAACCTTGTAGGATGTACTTAGTATTTGCATAAGATATCAAGTGAGCGGAAATATGGCGCCAATAAAACTATCATTGCAATACAACATAAATTACAATAATAACTGTAACAATGTGCTTTGTATTAGATTAGTCTAAGATTGAAAATTAAAAAAATTATTAAGTAAACTGGATGTAGAATTACATACATATACATACATATATTGTACAACAGCCGGACACTAATATAAAATTTTAAAAAATTATACTTTCGCATTAAACGTGGAATTAATAGATATCTAATTCTGGATGAAATCAGAATTTTAAAATTAACGAAACCATTTAACTTAGTTATCTCAGTGACAGCTACTCCAATCATTTCGGAGAAATCAAAAGCATACACTGTGTCAGACGAAACCAACACAAGTTATTTGATTCCACTTACTTTTAAATCAAACTACCATATTTCCATATTAAAATAGGTCTAGAAAAAAAGATCAACTACTTCTACCTAATGAATATTTATGCAAACCAAAGCTAAAATCGATATAATATATAGAAGAGAAGATGTCATGTAATATGAACTACCATAATATTTTCGAAAGTCTACGTACCAAGAAGACTGGTAAATTTTAAAATAAATAGCGAAAATTGAAGGTTTGGTGCCGACAGATCGTCGAATTAAAATTTTAGTTATTGTATGGAAGTCATATATCAGAGACAACGATATCGAAAATGTTGATGCAATCTTTTTTCAAAAATTATTACTACTAATGAAACCTTTGGAAGCATTCATTGGGACCCTTCAAAAGAATAATAGTCAGTGAAGTGGATGCCTAATAACATCTCCACCACCAAAAAAGTCGAATACGCGGTGCTTAACGCGGAACTTAATAACGGTTTTCTGGAACTGCAAGGAGGTTGATTCTCTGTTGGCTGAGGACACCAATAAAATTGCTGCTTATGTTTATAATAAAGAGAACTTCATAATTTTGCTAAAAAAACATGACAATTGTGGGGTGCACAAGGCTCAGAAATTCAATTTGTTATCGAAGAGGTATTACACTTCTTTTCCCTAAATTGAAAAACAGTTATAAGAATCGAGATTTTCTTCTGGTGGTAAAAGCTACTATTAATTTTTATTTTGGAGAGTATCCGAATCGTGATTGCAGAAATATTGGAATCAGTGTTTATGGTGGATGTTGAAGAAACAATAAAAAATATTTCTTTCGGTTGCTCTCTGTTTTACCTTTCATGTGTTGATAGATTATATAAAAATGTCACCTCATATTCATAAATTAGAAGGTGTTCGAAATATTAATCAAAACTGATAAACGAAGATTAGGAAATAGTTTTGGTTAAAAGCAGAAATCTGCTCCTTATAAGTATGTCACACAAACTCTGACTTGCTGTTTCTTACATTTAAATGTTTTTTAATACTCAGACGAAATTATATCTCAAAATTCCTCAAAAAAATTGATTATTTAATTCTTCTTCTTTTGAAATGCATTGTTAACCACAATTGCATTGGATTGTAGGCAATATTAAGAGAATAACAATTTACTAAAACGTACTTGTAAAGCAAACTCACTTACAAAATCTGAAATTTTGTCTAGTTAAACATATTATTCAGCGATAGGTAGTGCTAATACATATCACTAAATTTTGTATAATAGTTTATAGGTAAACTATATACACTACGGGAGAATTGCAGATACATTTAGTTCATGTAGCATGATAGAGATTTGACATATAACATGATAGAGGTCGGACATATAAGCGCAAGTAACACTTTCTGCTGTAGTACAAGATCATTCCAGAGTTATTTAATCATTCGTATGCAATGCTGTCGTTCTTCCACTATCTGCAAACACCCCACCAAGTCAGACCAGCAGTGCACATTGAATTGTTATCCAGTACCGCATATAATTAGCGTCAATTATTTACAGATCGAAAATTTCTTTGGTTAAGTAACTCGAAATACACAATTACTCCACATTAAAAACCGAGCAACAAGATTAAAATTTGGGCGTGGATATAAACACTGGACTAAACATTTTCTAATCAGATGAAGGTAATAAAAGTGTTTTCGTTCATATCTCAATTATAGATACACTATTAAACACGTAGAAGAAAATCAAAGGAAACAAGGTTATTTCTTAGCGCGAATATACAGAATTTTCAGAATTATAGAGAAATATACTTATATTAATATATTAGAGAATGTTCGAATACCGTACACTAATTAACTTCAGTTGCATAGGTTTATTAACATGATAGTGACTACAAACGTATCACTAATGATGCTGGAAAATTTTTATTTGATAATATGTTTCAGTTCTTGGAATGGCTTATTTTCAAACCGAACATCAATCCTATTGAAATTTTCTGGTACAACGTAAAACGTTTACCATTATTTATATCAGATAAATTATTAAATGCACCAAATTACTAAAATTGAAACTACATGTTGAAATTATAAGTTTTTAAGGTTTTCTTGTAACTTTAATAGAAGAGCATAAAATTAAAAGGATCCAAGTACCAAAAATATTTTTCTTTGTTTTTTTTCGTTTATGCGTCTGAATACCGAAAAAGTTAATATTCAGCTCCTATTTAAAAATTAATTAGTACATTGGATGAAAAGAGAGTTTCAGTTGTATTTCTTACAGGTGTTTAAATCAAAATGATCTAAGTACCAACTGTCAAATTCTTAGAACGCATCTGTGTATTGCTGTAATTTTAACAAAGTAATGGAAAATGTTTTATATATATAAAAAACGTGTTAAAGATACAGAAAATATTAGAAAAAGAAAATAAACATAAAAGAACAAATCGTGAACAATATAGAAACTTCTAAGGTACATCTGCAGCTGCAAAGGAATCACCATATATTGAAATAAGTTTCTCTGAAATAACCTAACTTTTTTGTAAGGAAACTTATTTTAGATTAGCTTTAAATGTAAATATTATTGAAAAATTTTTAACATACGATCGAAAAAACATATTTCTCAATAATTTTATGAAGCCCACCGGTTAACACAATGCACATTTCTCATTGGTCCAATGTATATGGTTCCAGTTAAACGGTGGCATGACAGAAATTATAACGATACTGTAGCAAGTAATAGACAAGTTACAATTTACTGTACTGTACCAAATGGAAAAACGGATAAAAGTACATATATTCGCAAATACAAGATCCCTAGAAATAACCAACATTCTTATAATAATTATTATTGTAAATTAAACAAATTCATTTTAAAATAAAATAGTAGATATTTTTAAGTTATCGAAAGTATTTATATTTTTGTAACTTAATATTTTGCATATCTTAGAAGTACTACTAAATTCTTAACATTGCGTAAGCCATAAATATGTTTTTCACTACTGCATAATAAGAAGTATTATCTACTCTTTCATATGTATTCAGATTGCTATTGTTTATATTTCAGTGTTGTGTGTTTCAGTCGTGGTCGCTATCCATCCTAGTATAGAAGTACCGTACGGAGAACTTATCAGCCCAAAGTATTTGTATCGATATATGGCAGCAGTGGGAATATTCAATACAGTATCTGATTATATGATTGGGTTCCAGTTGCACATCGACGTAGTGTCCGTACACTTCTTAAGCACATTCTTCCGCTATAAGCTGGGCCACTTCGGTGAGTAGATCAACATTCCAACAACCTACGGCTTCTTATTTTTATTTCCGCCACCTCGTTGTGAATTGTTATAGCACGATTCTGCACGAACTTGTACGATGTTTCACCTTTCAGGTACATTATTTGCAATACCAACAATTTACGACAATTAATCGACTCTGATAGTGAGAAAAATTTTACCTTTTAGTCACAGACATTAGTTTTTGTTGCATTTTTTTTCTTTTCCTTACGTTCATTAGACAGTCAAGCCAAACGATGTTTTACGCATGAAATGTTTACAGTTAATCGAAATTCTTTCGAAGGAAACTGGCTGGTTTTACCGCCTGTCTGGAGTGACTAAAATTTAGTCTCCACGCACTTTTTATGAATCTTATTAACACTAAAAACTTCGAAATGGTTAAGTAAAATTGTTATACTTTTTTTTACAAAGTTCCTGATTTGAAAATATAGAACGGTCATAGACATTTGTTATTTTATACCTGGAGAAATTGGCTCTTACATATAGCCTTATATTAAACACTTGTCTCTATACCAACCACAATAAAATAATTAATATGTAGGGAAGATATCACCTGCAATGACTTCAATTATGCAAACATTATTGTTGTTGGAAGAAACTTTCCTAACATCAAATTTAAGATTACAATATAATATATATTCATACATACATGATAATTTGTTATTTATATGTATGTAGATTAATTAAACAGAATAGAGAAAATAGTGTGTATAGAATAATTAGAAAAGAACATTAAGAAATTTTCTCGAAAAGAGTTTACAGAAATTACAGTAATACCTAGCTTATTTCTTCCACCATAATATCTGCCAAATATTCCAAGATTCTCTCGAATTTTGGCATTTTGTTGCAGATTTTGTATTCCAATGATTTTATATAAACAACAAAATTCAAATTAGGTATCATCTTAAACTCTTAAGTGTTAGCTGTTGTGATATCGTACAACCTTGAAAACCAGTTAATTTATCACCCATTCTTGAAAGTATTTAGAAATTCTGTTTAGTTTCACAGGTGCAATGAACTGATGCACAACCTTGCTGAAAATATTCTAGTTGGATTTCATATTCATGTAAATTATTAATAAATAGCTCTAGAATTCCTTCACGATATTTCGCCATCAACGTTAAGAGAAATTTTATTTGATAAAACGTCATCGTTATCCAAAGTATTCATAAACCATTCACGATGATGGAGCCTTTTCGGTTGGTCAACTGATAGAAATTTTTGAAAAAATTGATCAAAATTCAAGCCTTGACTTTGTAACTTTATTAGCATTGCTATCGTTTATATAGCGTAGCAATAGAAATTGTTTATGTCTACTATAACGAACGTACGCCATGTAAATAACAGTATGTTCATATATTTAAAATGCATCAGAATACCAATCATTAACCATTATTATTTTTTAAATATAAATGAATAATATTATAACCTCATTAATTTGTTTTGCTAGTTGCTGGTTAATGAAAATTTATCCATTTCTGACTCCAGCATTCATTCAATACAACTTAAATATTATAGTTGTTTGATGTGATAAAAATTGAAGATTTTAATATAATCTTAAATATAATAAATGTATCTTACGATATTGGTTTAAAGCATTACTCTATAAAAGGTTATCTGATTGTTTTTTATTAATTCTGGAAAAAATTTTATTTAGTGCTTATTCAATGAAGTACTCTTACACATAATTTATATTTTAATTAATATTCGAACAAAACACCTTTTAGTCTTTGCACCAGTATATACACTACTATCCATTGAAGTTGGGCCAAGTAACAAAAATTAACAAAAGAATAACAACTACCAAAATTTAATGAAAATTTTATTTTTTTGCAATTCATTCTTAACAAAATTCTTAAATATTGTTTTCGTGAAAAAATCCACCTTTGCATTGACACCTGGGATGTTGTTTTATTCTTATTGGAGAATTTCTAGATCTTTCTTGGAAGTAGGACTGACAATTCAGATCCCTCTATCAAGCTCATCTCGCAGCTCAAGCTCCTCTCTCATATGTGTTGAGATCTGGATTCTACGGTGGCTATGATAACTTGTAAAATATTCACTTGATTTTACTCATTCAGATACTGTTTGTATATTTGGACCGTATGCTTCGGATCGTTATCGTGCATAAAAGCAAAGTTCTCGCGTGGAATTCTATTATTTCGCGGAAGTGCTCTTTTTCGCATTATTTCCACAATTCGGTGTAACTTCTCTATTCGTGAGTAAGAAAAGCAACATCAAACTGTAACTGAGCTACCGCCATATTTTATTGTTGATACAAAGCAATCGAGAAGCATTCTCTCATTAGCACAATGTTTGATAAACATTCTCCTACTTTAACCAAACACTTTAAATATTGTTACATTAGACCACATAATTTTTTCACTGCTCTACCATCCAATGCCGCTGTTCCGAAGCCCACTGTAGTCATTTCAATAGATTTACGAGCTCACGAGTCACGGAACCATGTAATTGGCTCTCCATCAGCCGCCATTTTACCGTGGTAACTGAATTCGGGTGCTGATGTCAGCGATTGAATTCGCTAGCTATTTTTTGTGCGATTTCATTTGCTTAGTTGTAGAAGACGATCATCTGCTGAAATGGGTTATTTGCGACAGACCCGGAGTGGTCCTCTAAGTCACCTGTTTTTTAATATCGACGAAGGTAACTATATTTTACTGTTGAGCAGCTACATTCAATTTTCCACCGATTCGCGTGCTAAATAACCTTCTTCATGAAAAGTTATTACTTTGGATCGTTTAGTAACATTTATTGATTTACCACAGGGGAATTTGAACACTGTCATTCACTTACTGTACCACAACATTAATATCCAAACAGAAACTAAAATCGTATTAAAATCTCTTAAATGATCAAGCCGGGTAGGACTAACCATAAGAGAGAGAGAGGGGATGCAATAAAGCCTTTACCTGCTTGATCCCATCGATAAAACGTGTCTAATAAACAAATTAGATTGAATAAAATACATTAAATGCTCTTTTTTTGTCGCACGTTGTTTAAAATTATCATTATTCATTAAGACTGATTCATATTTTTTCAACGAAATATACAATTTATAAATTTGGATATTTAAAGAATTTAAGAATAGTTAATATCCTTGCTAAATTATACATTAAATATTTTGAAATAATAAAAAAGCATTTAAAATTACTTTAAATACTACAATGTGAGAAATATGCATTTTATAATTTACACTAAATAATTATAGAAAGTGCCTAGGTGAGTAGTAGTAGTAATCATATGCTATCATTGATAGCATATGATTATTTACAAATACACATTTACACGCAGTCCTTACTCTAGTTATGAGCAAAGCTTTGATTATAAGCATAGCAACATCAGCAGTATATGTATATATACGAGTACCTATAGTTACTATTAAGTGGTTAAAACAGTTGACAAAAACACGTGCAAATACCATTCCGTGAGTATTTTCGGCACAAAGTTTCCGAAAGCTTAGAGTTTCTGTCACAAATCTTAACAATATCCTAGAAACTTGGGGATTTTCAACTGAAAGTTTGCTTATTGTAAAGAGACGATTTTCTTTTACTTTTGCATTCACACATTCAACGAGATCGTCAGTTCGGACACTTGGCCTGTTACTTCTCTGTTCATCGTGAATATTTGAACGGCCTTTTTTAAACTCGCGACACAATTTTTGTAAATATGTGTTTTTTATTGTTCTATTTAGTTTTGTATTAAGACTGCCATTTCTATATTTTATCGACATATGACCTCCATTACCTAGATGGTATAATTTTTTGTTAGATGGGTAGAGCTATGATAATGATGGAGAGACGGGAAAGATCTATGAAGATGTACATATGAAATTAATGTTAAACGCGTTTTGTTTTACATAATTGGAATGGATAGCATCAGTTGTCTCGTAAAGAGAAAATATCGAACGAATTAATTGCCTCACTTTACGTTTACCCATTGAAGTAGGCTCATATGTTCCACACAGTGAATTTCGTTAGAATTATATCCTCCTGCATTTAAAAGTCTAATCACTGAACCAATTTTAGAACTGGCGGAACTTGTTATTACCGCACTCATTTTAGCAAACTGTGTGCGCTAAATCAACTTTTTTTTATACATGTTCTGGCTTTAATTTCGAACTGCGCCTCATACATACGTACATGTAAGCTCACACGAATCGCACGACTACTGTAAAACGTAACAAAAACTGTAATGACGACTATTTAATTATTTTTCAATTGCATTTTCCTTTGCTCTTTTCCATATCTTTATAATTTAAATTAAATCAAACAAACCATAAACATGTACAGTCTGTCACAAAAGTTTTCATACACTTAATTTTTATAAAATATTTATCTATTGTAAGCCATAAATTTAGAATGAATTCGGTAAATCTTCTTCATAGTATCACGTATTTGTGAAAAATGAGCATTTGATGCTTTACAAAGATGAGTTGTAGAAGTAAACACATGTCTGGTAATATGCACAAGTTAACAACACTACACAATAAAAAAAAACTCTTAGGCCAAATAACCAAATTTATCGAAAAAGCGTATTCAGCAGTGCAGATTAAAAAAGCAAATATTGAAAAGATGGTAGAAATGCAATGAATTAATATTCACGGATAAGTGCACTGGGGATACCCGTACAGATGAAATTGATACTGGAAAGAAAGTAGAAGACATAAAGAGAATTAAAAAAACTGGTTCTTTCATTAAGCGTCGTTAATAGTATTAACAATAATAATAATTTACTAAACACCCAACAGATAAAATCGAAAAGTGGACAAAAAACAAAATTACAATACAATTGCAATAATAAATAAATAAATGTAAGCTATAAAACATTACTGCATTTACAAAAGCATAAATATAGGTCAATATCAGTGCAAATCCATCCCAAGAAGATTGAAATACCGTGCCGAATGTACCATAGCCACCCTTAACAAAGTGTTTGTCCTATCTGTAAGGATATGAATCAACTGAATCGATCTTTTTCCCAGGTGTGGTATGAGAAAAGCAACATTTAACAGCAAATTGGATGAATCAACTCTACCAGTAACAATACTCATCATAAATAGAACGCTAATGATCTTTCTCCCTTCAGAGAGTGAGACGACGTCATGTCGCTTAATTAACTCGGACAGGATATCGTCCATCCCATTTAAAGGAAAGATATTTCAAGGATTTACGTTAGATGCCCTCTAAGAGATTAGTCTAAGTACCATAGAAGGGATACCAAGCTATGGTTGAATGTTCTAGCTTAAAAATGACGTGAGCAAAAGACGGAGTTTTAATAATCCATGAGATCTGGAAATCGCAGCTATTATATCAACGACATGATCAGAGAAAGTAAAGTCCCAAGTCTTTAATCGAGGACCTACGAGAAATCTCCACATTGTTAATAGCGTAACTGGACTCAATTCTAGAAATCTTTCTAGAATAGGATACCAAGAAACATTTATAAACATTGTTAACATTTGCTTGCAATAAATTAACATCAGACAACGAGTCAATTTTGTGATAAATTTTAATGTCATTAGCGTAGGCTAATACAAGACAATTGATAGGCTTAATAAGGTCATCTATTCAAATATTAAATAAAAATAGTCCAGGTTTGACCCCTGCGGTACTCCTGAAATGGAACAGAAAAGCCGAGACTTAAACCCATTGTAGTCTACATAATTTACTCTATTAGATAAATAAGACTGGAACAGTCTCAGTAAGGATCTACCGATGCCAAAGGAACTTAATTTTCCTAACGAATTCAATGATCGAAATCAAATGTACGGGAATAGTTCGTGTAAATAACGTCCAATTGGCCACCAATATCAAGAGATTGAACTATTTCCTTCGATATCAATGCCAAATTGGTTGTACTAGACCTTTGTGATATAAATCCATGTTGTGAAATGGAAAGATGTGGCCTAGTATCACATGACACACACCTGTAAATTTCAAACACACTATGTTTGTGAATATTGGAACTATCGCCTGTTTTCAAAATTGGTTACGTTTTAGCAATCTTCCACATTTCGAAGAACACGGGCGTGCAGACAGTTAAGTTAAGGAATCAGAACACAATCCCTCACCAAGAAACAAGGAATGCCATCATTACCAGCAGTTAACCTATCCTTCAACCTCCTAATGCTGTAGATTATCTTAACCAGAGAAACAGATAATAAACATGTGGCAAACCAAAAACTAAGTCTGACCGTAAATCAGCGATATGGTTTGATTTAGGCCAGCAAATGTACTCTTGAACTTTGTAATTACTATATTGTGTGGATTTCCATTTTTTATAATAATAAGATTTCAGTTTCTAGTTTCTTCTAATAGTATAAGAGAACCAAAGAGAATAATAATGTTTGTGGTTTAAACGGTACAGTAAATATAGTACTATAAACGTAGAATAAAAAAGTAAGTATTAACGTCTCTAGTAAAAGATTTTTTACGACGTACTCTTCCGTTATATCCGCCTTTTCTTCAAATTCTCTTTATGTTTCCTTAATGTAATTTCTTTCCAGTATCAAATTCCATTTGAACGGCTATTTTCAGTGCAATTATCCATGAATTTTAAGTCATTGCGCTTGTGACAGTTCTTTATCGCGTTCATTCAGAATCTTTGAACTCCTATTTCTCGGTACAATTTCAACAGTTCAGGTTATTTAACATTTTTTTCAATATGCACTGCACAACACGCTTTTTCGATAAATTTGGCTATTTGACCTAACAATTTTTTTTCTTTATGTAGTGTTGTTAACCCGTGCGTAATACCAGACATGTGTTTACTTTTGTGATTGACTGTCACGAACACTTTTGTGACTGACTTTACATAGTCTAATAAAGTCACTTGTTATATATACTAGCGATTTTACTGCAATTAATGTGAAGCAAAATACAATTAAATTTCAGACGGCAGGGGGACTCAAATAATAACTGGTAATTCTAATTTTTAATTTCGATTTTATTCCGATTAATACACTAGTTCTATATCTATACATTTTAAGTACTTTCAATAAATCTTACAGTATACGACACTATCCATATTTGATATTAACCACAGAATTAGAATTGAATGTAGTGCCTTTGATTTTTCGTTATAAATAAATATCATAACATGCTTTGAAGGTTTATAAGTGTATAATAGGACAGGTTCGTTAAAACTACAGTTTTTAACCACACTATGATGAAAACGTGGCTAGTGTTACGTATTGATTGCCTATTATTAACTTAGAGTTTTCACCAGATACCAATTCTCGTATGGAGCTAGAGAAAAAACGTCATCACCCTTGAGACTTGTAATATAGTCAATATCTATTAAACTGTCATTTTTTTCAAGAATTAAGGTAAAATATTTGGGCTAACGATAAAGTTCCTCAGATTGAAAGTTTGAATACATTTGTATGGTATGCATTTAAATAAACAAAATTTTGCAAATATTATTCTTTAAATATGAAATGAAATGAAAATGATTATTTGTGAATTAGTCAATAATTATTTATTATAAATAGCTTTTAGTAACAGATTAATTACTAGCAAAATATTAATTAGTAAGTTTTGATAGTCTAAGAAACTTCATACAAATTTATATACAAATTAATTAATTTTTATTCCACGCGATTGTTTTAAGTAATGTGTAATTTATTATATATATATATATATATATATATATATATATATATATATATATATATATATAAACCACTTAATATAAACTTGGACGTTAAAGTGGTCACTCGCTTTAACGTCCATGTTTCTGTTAATCCTATTTATATCGTGTTGAAGTTGATACATCATTTCTCTTATTTTTCTTTTGGTCTTATGTGTATTGCTGCCATTAAATTGCCTATCAAACAGAGGTAGGAATTTGAAATTTTATTATATCGATCAAATTACTACTATCTTCAATAGGAAAATGGTAAAAATTGCATCATAATTAGACTACATGACCTTCGTACTAGACATCGTTATGGTGGTCTTATATTTCTTCTATAAATGTTTGTTTTCTAGTGAAAATAATAACATAATGCATAATATTTTGAGCCTTTAATTCATTCATATACTTAGATCGCTTGTTATACTAGATTTACGTATTCTATTCTTAAATATGCCATTTGGATTTTGCTTGCAAGCAATTTTCAGATATTTTCACTTACATATTTCTACATTACTAATAAGTTAGAGATGTGAACCTTTAATATTGTCTGAATAATATGGAAATGTTGTAGTTTAATGTTTTAAAAGCACCATTCACAAAGAATTTGTACGTAAATATTACTTTACAACATTCATTATAAGCACCCACTTACATACATATATTAATCTTAAAAATTCATTATTTTTGCTTTACTTTTCACGAGTATTGTTAGACATTTTATTCTTCAGTACATAAGGCGAGTATTTTAACATCGGTGGACCATTATCCGTGAGATATTTGGCGATGCGCTTGCGCTTCGAGCGTGCGACTTTTTCATGGACGTTTGTCCCACGGTCAGCTGCTGGTTGTTGCAGATCTCACAATTTCATTTTCTATCTTTGAACTAATACCGAGGTTTGTTACTTCCTGTATACTTATATATTGTGTATGTGTGTATGAATATGTACACACATTTGCGTTATTCATTTGTGACCCCTCACTATTGCTTTTGCCATCATGTTGGTATTGTTTTGTAAATTCTATTATTTCACTACTCTTACTACATCTAAATAGATGTGTATTAGACGTATGTATAAATCCGTGTGTGCGTGTAAGTGCACATGTGCGCATGTGCACTTACACGCACACACGGATTTATACATACGTCTAATACACATCTGTGTAAGTGCACATATGCGCATGTGCACTTGCACTTGTACTTACTTGTCGTGTGCTTCTGAACATGTGTGAGCACGTATATGTATGTGCTGGTATATATGTTTGTGTGTATGTAGGGGCGTTTTTCCTTATGTGTGTGTGCGTACGTGCATGCTTGCGTTCGTGCCTTCGTACGTGCATGCTTGTGTTCGTGCCTTCGTAAGCGCGTACGCATTTATATATATATATATAGAACTATTTACTATTTCTAGGAAAACACTGCGCATAAGTAAATTTTGATTTACGTATTTTATTAATTTGCGTACTACAACACAATAAAGTAATGCTATTTTTGTTGTTTGTATCAAGACCAAATATTTTATTATCTGGACATGAAAATAAAAGCCCCGAAACTGTAACCCATTTTTTAATTGGCTTAATATTATAGTATGGTATGACGCCTTTGTTTCACCAATAAAAGCACCCACTTTTGTCGTAATGTAAGAGAAAGGGGATTATTAAAATATAATATTATTAAATATCCTTTTTTTCATTTTTACTATGTTTTGAATAATGAATCAATGCAATGTCATGGAATCGTCCAACACTGAAACAGACATTTTTTGTTTTAGAAAATATATAAATTTAATCATATTTCTTTTAAAAACGTATCGACACAGACATGTATTCGAACGCACGCGCGCACGCGGACCGCATGCACGCACGCACGCGTATGATGACAGAAGCACTACTGCTAGGTTTATTTAAACACAAACGAATATTTAATTTATCCAATTTATATATTTTCTAACACAAAAAATGTCTGTTTCAATGTTGGACAATTCCATGACATTGCATTGATTCTTTACTTAAAACATAATAAAAATGAAAAAACGGATAATATTATATTTTAATAATCCCCTTTCTCTTACATTACGATAAAAGCGGGTGCTTTTATTGGTGAAACAAAGGCGTTATACCATACTATAATATTAAGCCAAATAAAATATGGGACTTTTATTTTCATATCCAGATAATAAAATATTTGGTCTTGATACAAACAACAAAAATAGCATGACCTTATTGTGTTGTAGTACACAAATTAATAAAATACGTAAATCAAAATTTACTTGTGCGTAGTGTTTTTGCAAGAAATAGTTCTTATGTAGTGAAAATGAATGCCTATACAAACACTAATAAATTAGTTATAATTACGTGCATTTCTCTTAATTTTTATTGGTTATAGGTATTATACATATAGCTACACCGTAAGTTACCTAATTATTGAATGCAGACTATTTGACTTTTTGCCACTAAATTGTAAATATAGTAGTTTGTAGTCTTACTATAGTCTTACTATAGTCTTTGTACATATCTGCAAAATATTCAGTTTCTTGTGTAAACAAAAAGTTATTCATCCAAAGTTATACATAGAAAAAGTAAGCAAAATTTAAAGCAATCATCTTAAAAAATTTCCTTCTTATGACGAAATCACTAACCCTCCGTTTAATTCTTTCCCTTTTGTCAAAATCCTCAAATACTCTATTAAAATCGTTTATCATCATAGTTAGGCAAATTTCTTTAAGCTTTTACCTCTTACTATGAGATATGTTATGTAGTCACCCATATTTGTAAATGAGTGACTCTTTTAGATTTCAAAAAATCAACGCTAGAATGTTTTCATTATTTGCATTCATTTTGTGCATTTTTGTATTTATTTATTTTGCACCCGTCAATATAAATTGTCGGCCTATGTAATTCATACAAATAAGAGACAAATACGTACATTTAATAAATTTATGATAAAACAAATGTACAACGTCCAACTTCCTTAAATAAACAATTTACATGATATAGTTTCGATCTAATTTTTTCCAATACATTATCATTTCTTTAGATAACTGAAAACCTTCTTGAAGGGATAAGAGTGTCTTAATGAAAAAGAAGTTAAGGAGACTGTCGAAACCTTAATTAGTATCAGAAGTACAAACAGATAGAAATTACTTTGATTCATTAAATTATTTTAAAGTTTTACTTTTCAAATTCAACATTTCTTATACACCAACCTACTTCTTTCCAATTTTCTGTTTTACATAAAAATAGTTGTGCTTCTTAGTACTTATTGTATAAGATTATAGGCGAGTGTATGCAAATTATTCTTGTAATTAGTTGTCAATTTTAATATATTAGCATCATAATCTCACTTGGATTTAATTTATTGAGAGAAAAGTGTATAAGTACTGGATTTTTTTCTCTCATTGAAGTTATACAACCTTGGCCATAGGTTTATAGTTTATATGGTCATCATTCACAGGCCGATGAATGGTAAGCTAGATTCCCCATGTACTAATTCAACTAATTCAAATTGTTAATGCTTTAAAAAGCCATTAATCTTCTTTCTTCAAATTTAAATTGGCTGTGTATATGGTTTAAGTAACGCCGTTAATGGATCTGATTAAATTGGTTTGACAAATACTACAAATAAACGTATGAATTGCAAAAATAGGAAGTTTAATAATAAAGAACAACTACAGTAAATATTCAGAATTCATTTTTTGGTACCATTTCTAAAGTAATTTTCAATAAAGAAAACTTTGTGATTTATTGTAAACATTTGTGTCAGTAAACACAATACACACACAGTTGTACTTTATTTATTTTTTTTGCCGCAAAAAATACAATTTTAAAAGTATTCGATCATATGTATCAGTTGTTCCAAAAATGTCAAATAGACATAATGATACTTTTATGGTTCAAACTTATAGGACCAATATTTTATATAAAACTCCTATTGTACACTAGAGTGAACACTAATTACAATTTTCCACCACTCTTTCACACATATCGGGCGGAACATTGGCAGTTTCACGTTCGATATTGTTCCTGAGCTCCTCTAACTAATTCCATAAAAAGAAATCCAACGGCGTTAAATCTCATGAGCGAGGTAGCCACTCGACCAGACCATTTTTCGAGATTACACGATTATCGAACTTTCCCTTCAATAGATCAATTATTTGACCGTTGTGTGACATCTGTTTCCATCTTGTTAGAGCCACGTATCACTGATATCAAGTCCATTCAATTCTCGCCAAAATAGCCATCCAACATGGGACGATAGCGAATTACATTGATCGTAACACACAACACATCATTTTTGTGGTTTTAGTGGAGTCGTCGCATATTTTGTTTATTGACAAAGCCATTATGCTAAAAATGAACCCAATGATTTTTTGATGAGAAATTTTCTTAGCAGAACCCAATCGGAGAAGTTTCGGCGCTTCAAATGATCAAGAGGCTTTAATTTTTGAGTTAATTTAATCTTGTAAATGTATAAGCCAAGATCTTTACGAAAAATTCACCACACTGTGGTTTGAGAGATTCCTAATTCCTGTGAATGGCGTGGAATTGACTGATAAAGCACTTACGGCTGCAGTATTTTCGGTACTTCGACCGGTGCGTTATCTCACTGGCACAGAAACATTCAACAGTGAACATCTCTACTCGAATTTGTCCACCTGTCTGGTGGAACGATTATCACAACCGAAAATTGGAGTAAGCGCTCTTAAAGTTACGACCACCCACTCAGAGATGCGGTAGTAATTTTTAATAATTTCCAAACGTTACTCGTTCGTGAACTTCATTACGATAAAAATGTTAACCTTGACTGACGTTTTGACGTTGACAAATCATAAAAAACGTTCAAAACATTCGTATTAAAGGACAAAATTGTTATATCTCTATTGGAAAACCTTTTATATGATCTTATTTGGGGTTAAATTATTGACACTTCTTCGATTATTCGAAATTGTAGAAAATATTTTTATTTGCAATTTATAATAGTTATGTACACATAGAAAAAATTATCATCGTCTATTCTCTTTGAAAGCAAAAGTAATGAATATGCGATACATATTCTATAGATACACGATGACAATAATAAATTTAGATATTTCGATTTCGTCAAGATAATATGTTGTGTAATTGAATTTGGATGATATCTGAATAATTACATTTTTCAACACGACAGTAATAAAAGAAGCATAAGACGTTCAAAGATACGCGAGTGGTTTGCATATAATGCCTGTAGACGTTTAAGTTGTTTTATAGTTTTATTGTCTATACTTTCTCGCCGAAAAAAGAAAAACATCAATTTTACCCAAATGAAAGCGATTTAATTGATTAGAAATCGCAAAAAAAATCTCACGCATTTTTTCATTCGAGGTTTGAATCTACAATATATCACACTTATAATTTTACTGTCCAACAATTTTATTATCTATCTATATCTAATATTTTATAGTTTAATCCAAAACCCATTAAGTACGAGGGTAGTCCCAGAATTTCCCGACCCAATAAAGAAACTAAAAATTTTGGAAAGAGATATATTTATTTTTCAACTTAATCTTCTTTCAGCTCTATACACTTTCTCCAGCGACGTTCAATAAGTTCGCTACCCTTTTTATAATAAGAACTGTCTTGCTCCTCAAAATAGCCATTAACTGCCGACATCACTTCTTCATCGTTGGAAAAACTTTGACCACTGAGCCATTTTTTCAAGTTTGGGAACAGAAAGTAATCTGAGCGGGCTAAATCTGGCGAATAGGATGAATGAGGTAGCAATTCAAACTTTATTTCATTAATTTTGGTCATTGCAATAACATATTTATGGGCTGGTGCATTCTCTTGATGAAACAACACTTTCTTCTTAGCCAAATGCGGCCGTTTTGCTTGATTTCTTCGATCAAACGTTGCAATAAGTTCGCATAATACTAGCTGATGATAGTTTTCCCTTTTTCAAGATAGTCAATGAAAATTATTCCACGCGCAACCCAAAAAACCGATGCCATGACCTTGCCTGCAGATAAAACGGTCTTCGCCTTCTTTGGAGCCCGTTCTCGCTTTTGAGTCCATTGTTTCGATTGTTCTTTTGTCTCGGATGTGAAGTGATGGACACATGTTTCATCCATAGTTATGAAACGGCGCAAAAATTCTGCTTTGTTGCTGTGAAACTTCGCTAAACACTCAACTGAAACATCTTCACAACACTGTTTTTGCTCGAGTGTGAGCAAACACGGCACCCATCTTGCACACAGCTTTCTCATGTCCAAATTTTCAGATAATATGCGATGTACTGCACTTTTTGAAATGCCTGCTGTATCTGCTAGTTCGCGCACTTTCAGTCGACAATCATCCAGTACCGCTTTGTGGATTTTCTTCACCATTTCTGGAGTCGTTACCTTATTTGGTCGACCACCTCGCCTCGTTTAAACTCTGCTACCCAATATTTCACTATTGTAAACGAAGGAGCAGACTCACCCAGAGTAGAATCCAGTTCAGCTTTTATATCGGTTGGACTGAGGCCTTTCAAATAAAAGTATTGTATCACGTAACGATGACCAATTTTCTCCATTTTTACAAATTCACTGAAAACGTTCACTATTGATGGCTGCCAAACAAATACTAAACAACGTGGCATCTTCAAACTTGAAATATATGCTTCATAGATTGAGTACTTTCTAATACAGTTATATTTTTCAAACAACTACCGCCATCTCTAGGTCAGGCCGGGTACTTATGGGACCACCCTCGTAGTCAGTCTTTGTTCGAGTCTACGCACGCTAGTAACGAAAGAGAAGCATATGTTCATCTCTCGGATAGAAATGAAACTTCTGTAGATAGAAGTAGAAATACTTATGTGACTGACTATATTGAACAGAACATCTGTTGAACCCTGTAAACAGCGACTTGTACATATAAGTAACAATTTCGAATCACGAATTAAAAAAATACAAGTGACAAATATTTTCGAAAGAATTTCTTTCTATAAATTCGATAAACCTCTTTTTGAATATTATCTTATTAGGTATCTTTCTTGGATTTTGAACTTTCTTCGTCGCATTTCATTTTTAACACATTTGAATTTTTATCTAAATTTTGCACTATTTACTGCAGTAAATATATGATATAGTGTGAAATTTAGAAAAAGTGTTTTATTTTCCCTTTAGTGCAATGAAATTTCACAAATAAGGACCTTAACAATCAACTGTACTTTATCCCTCTATTTTCCGAATGTAGAATGGTGATGATATCAATAATTATAAATATATAAACATATAATTAAGTTCTTTTACGATGGGAATTAATGAAAACTATTATTTTCTGCTATTCCACCGTTAATTAAATTCACAGAAATCAATTAAAAAGAACTTAATTATATGTTTATATATAATTATTAATATCATAACAACTTCACTGCGAGTTTTAAAATAAATATTAGATCTGTTTCCATAATGAAATTTATGGCGTATTAAAGGACTCAAAGTTGTACTGCCTGGTGGCTTAATTGGTAGAGCAGCCATCTATAAAATGGCAGGTAGAGGTTCGAGTCCTTCTCCAGCGCAGAAATTTTTAATTGATTTCTATGAATTTAATTAACGATGGAATAGCAGAAAATAATAGTTTTAGTAGAATGGTGATATTTACTGTGTAGTTTGAATTATTGTGTTATGTTATTCTTTTGTGTTCTATATCCTTGTTTCCATAGAGCTTCCAGTTTAACCGATATACATATATATATTCGAGCAATCACAACAAGAAAACTTAGATTCCCGATTTGATGGATTTATTCATTTTATCTTTGTACATTGGTGAATTTAGTTGTTTGTGATATGTTTTCAAATTATCACGTAACGGGTATAAAATTAAGAATAAAACCATGTAAATTGATATACTTATGAAATAAAAATTTTGAATATTGATGGAATATAAAGAAACACATTTTATTAGTTATTTACACAACCAAATTCCAAGTTTTTTAGTAAAATATTGCCCGTATCCTGTCATTTGAAAATGATAATAAATAAAGATATATCCAGTATTAAATACAGGGAATTCAGCTGATGTGTTTAATTTACAAACCCATATTTACTTTGAACTTTCTAAAGTGTTTTTAGGTCTAAACTTATCGTTGCATAATAGGAAATCCCACAGGTCTAACTTAAGTTTATTTTCCTTGAACTTTTCAATGATCTAAAAAAATTTCTTAAATGCAAATACACATTTGTTATTTTTCCCGCGATATTAACTTTCCATGATTTTAGCGCAGTAATGACAAGGAAAAAACCAGAAATAAATGCAAATGCAATACAATGTTATAAAAATAAACGTTCATAAAATTGATATCGTTCTTCATACACTACCGTCCATATTAGTTCAGACCCTTAAATAAATTTAAAAAAAGGCAAAACTGTTAAACTAATTTATGTCAAAACTTAAAATTTTTATTGCATTATTGTTTACAGATCTTTATAAAGTATAATGATAAAAATTAAAGTAATTCGAACGTTAAATAAACAAACATATTTTAAACATTCAGCTCATCGAGGAAACCCATTTTCCGCAAAGAACAGGCCGTACAATTCGAGTCATTCATTTTACGAGTTTTTCAAGGACTCTATTCGGTATACTATTCCATTCTTCTTACAATATGTTCCACAATTAATTTGTTTAGGTAGGATACACTTTTCGGGCCCTCCTGTCCAATTCATTCCATAGCAATTCTATGCGGTTTAGGTAGGGGCTTTGCGATAGCCATGTAATTATTTGTAAGGTATTATTGTTTTGTTCGCTATTTATGCAGGATAACGACTCCAAACACTCAGCAGTAATATGTAAGAATGTCTTAAATAGCGAACACGAACGAATTGTGTTTATGCATGATAGCGACTCCAAACACTCAGCAGTAATATGTAAGAATGTCTTAAACACAAAACTTACGCCGATTTAACCTAGTCCCGATGGTATTGAATTTTCTTGCAATATTTCTAAATATCCCTCCTCTCACAAAATACCCTTGATTCGCTATAAGTCCCCTGTACCGACGCAGCAAAACAAACCCCAAATAAGCACAGAACTGCATCCTTGTTTGACGGTTGGCACTATACAGTCCCGCAGCATTCTTTGACCACTCGGTATTCTTACAGAAACATATCTTGATTGTCCAAACACTTCGAACTTTGATTCATCAGTCCAGAAGACCCTTTTCCACTCATCCAGTGTCTAATCTCTCTGTATCTGCCCTTTGTTATCGTTTTTGCCTCCTTCCCCGTCGAAGTAAGGGATTTCTTACAGTAATGCGGCCATGAAGATTGGCAGCTTTTAATCTTCTTTTCGCCGTAGTAACAGAAGTTTTTTTGCACGATCGCGATTTATTTCTGCGGCGATTTCAAGTCCTGTCAGTCTTCTATTTTGTTTACTAAGCAATTTTATACGTTCATCGTCGGCGTGAGATGTTATTCCCTTATGACCTGAACGTGCCGGATATCTTAAACTGCTCGTGCGTTGATGTAGCCGAATGACATCACTAACAATCGATTTATTAACATGTATCCTTTCGGAAATTTGACGCACTGAATAACCTTCTTGATGAAAAGCAATAATTACAGAACGTTTTTCTAAACTTTTTGAATTTCATCTCGACATTTTAAGATCACATAAAAAATACGATCTTCTCAGCGATGTACACGCTAGCAAGTTTATTTGAAAACTAATACATATTTCCGTACACAAGACTCTTTGGGGTGAAGGCAGGTAAGTTTCGCAAGTTTTTTGCTTGCAATATTATATCAAAAATAATCGCATTTATGGCAATACGGATAATAATAATACCAGCGAAAGACATAGAATAGAAGCAGCCAGCCAACCTTCCTGCAATCTGGCTAGTAAATGAATTATAAAAAGTGTTTCAAATTTCGCGTTTTCTTTAAGAATAAATAAAACACATAATTTGAATTCACATTCATTATTGGTAATTGAAGTATCAGTTATGACATTTATATGCACTCTTTTGTTAAAATTTTCAATGACATTTTGACATAATTTAGGCTCTATCTCACCAACCACACGAATAATTTCATCTTTCGAAGCAGGAATTGATTGTGGATTGTTTTTATAAACCTGACTTTTCACATAACCCGAAAGCAAATAGTGTAACGGTATCAAATCACATGATCTTGGTGGCCAATTAACATCCGCGTTTCTTGAGATTACACGTCCAAGAAATTTTTCTCTCAATAAATCAATTGATTCGTGTGCAAAGTGAGGTGTAGCGCCATCCTGTTGAAACCACATATCCCATAGATCAATATTCATTAATTCAGGCCACAAAAATTCGTCCGACGATATCGATCACCATTGATAGTTATAGCTTCACCAGCAACATTTTCAAAGAAGTAAGGTACAATTACACCACCTGACCATAATGCACATCAAATGGTAACTCGTTTAGGGTGTATAGGTTTCTCATGAAATTCGTAGATTTTCCGCACTCCAGATACGGAAATTTTGTTTATTAATATAGCCACAAAGTTCAAAATGTGCCTCATCGGAAAACATTATTTTTTGAGAAAAATCAGCTGGTTGTTCATTGATGAAATTGACAAATGAACGACGTTTTGTATGATCTAATGGCTTCAGTCCCTGTGTTATTTGAACCTTGTATGCCTTCAAAGCTAAATCCTTGTGTAAAATACGCCATGTTGTTGATCCACTAAGTCCAAGTTGTTGTGAACGTCGTCTAATGGACATTTCAGGATCTTCGCAATACTTTCACGAACCAAACCAATATTTTCTTGTGAACGACCACTACGATTGTATTTTTCACTTTTTTGATCTTCCACGGAACCGGTCTCTTGAAATTTTTTAATAACTCGACCAATAGTGCTTTCAGAGAGACGATTATGTAAACCATAAAATTCACGTAGTTTTCTAAAAACTCTTTTCACAGAACGCTGATTTTCATAAAATTATTTAACAATTTGAACGCGTTGTTGTACCATGTACGAAGCTATTTTTATAAATATCATTCATCACACTTTCTAAATGCCCATATACCCAGACAAATTCAGTGCGCCCTTTATATTTTATTTATTCTTAAAAACCGCGCAATTTAAAACACCCTTTAGATATATTTGCCCGCAATTGGTTATAAATCTCGTAAAGGACCCATTGTAAATATATTATTTATATTTAAACGCAATTATATTATCTTTTAGAAGAGTTCATTAATTTTCACTAGTTGTCTGAACTAATATGCACGGTAGCGTACATCGACCCGATATCATAAAAACTCGGAGGTTTATATGATCCGTAATAATTCTTCTACAGACATTTGGTTTCTTTAATCCTTATTTGAAACTGGATGGCTGGTGTTTTATATCTATACTTCTAGGCAATTTAATCGCAAAAATACTACGTATCTATATCCTCCTCAATACACTAATTTGATTCAATCTTAATTCAAAAATATTAGTTTTATTTTTCATTATACCAGATTAGTATGGAATCCTTTTTAAGAGCTACACAAACATATCTTGGAGAATAAACAACGTATTTATGATGATGGACGCGTGATACTTAGGTTTAAATTAATCTCAACCTTAACTTTTACCTATATTTGGAATGTAGAGGACCTGGGAATGAAACCTTTTCTAACTTTCTGCACAAGCATTGAAATATTTATTTAATATTATTCCAACGTTAATTTTGTAAACTTATTAAGTAGCTTATTATTTTCCGTATAGAGACAGCTGCCATGTTTTACGTCTGCGTTTTATATTACTACACCACAAACAATTTATTTAGTGGTTATCACCACAAGAAACCAGAGACTTGCAATGTTTATAAGAGTGGTCTAATTATAACATCTTTTATTGGAACATTATTAGCTAATATTTTATAGCCGGCTGATAGTGCAATGGTAAGTTACTGATTTATTATGCCAGGGATCTCAGAAACGAATTTGATGGCCCGCTGGGTGGGAAGATTTTCGTGGTTTCTCCTGTCGTTCAAGTGAATGCTGGTACCCAAAAAACTTAAAACGACGTATTACGTGCACAAGAGAAATAATTACTCATGTGATGTATGGTAGAAGCATTATTTTAATACAATTAATTAAATTTCATGGATATATACACCAGCAAAGTAATCTATTAAAACAAGTATGGGTTAGTATGGTATATTTTTCACCAGTTAAGTCAAAATATCACGACATTTACATCATTAGAAGCACAGACATTACCCATAAAGTATCAGTGTGCATTTGGCATTGGTCGGAAAATGAATTTTGAACAAAGAGCAAATATAATGTTTTGTTTGAAACTCGCTAAATCGTTTACTGAAACGTTTGAATTGAGTATGGTGATATGTGTTTATCACGTACAAGTGTGCATGAGTGGTATAAACGATTTAAAGACGGACGACGAAGATCTTGGTGCAAAAAAATCTGTGGTTACAGAAAGTAACACCAAACCTATGCGTGAATTTATCAGAAATTAAAAAAAGAATGGAGTTAAATATTTTCAAAAATTCAATTCATCGCATTTTGGCACAGCATTTGGAACTGAGAAAGATTAGTGCAAGGTTTGTACCCCATAAGCTAACTGAATTCAACATTTTACAGATTTGATTAAAGACTCAAAAAAGGACGAAAACTTCAGGTATTCCATTGTAACTGGCGATGAGACGTGGTGTTTTCAATATGATTCAGAGACTAAGCGCCAATGCTCTGAATGGAAGCATCCAAGTGAAGAAAGACCGAAAAGAAGCCATTTGGACAAGTAAAAAGTTAAGACAATGTTGATTTGCTTTTATGATTCGAAAGGCTAGTGTGCAAAGAGTTTGTACCAACTAGCCAAACAGTAAATGCTGTATATTATCTTGGTGTTATGAAGCGCCTTTTTGTGCGTATTTGTCGTGTGAGCCCTCAATATCGTGAAAATGGTAGCTGGCGTTTGTTACATGATAATGCACCATCTCATCGCTCGACGCTTATCACGAAGCCATTAAAAAAACGCCGACTGCGATCTTGTTGGACATATATAAAGGTGAACTTAAAAATTTATTCAATATATTGGGTCTGGGAAAAAGTTCGTGGCGTTTTTCCCGATAGATGGCATTGGTTGCCGATAACTAAAGAACAACAAGTCACAGCGACACCACCGATGGCTCGTTTTTTAGATGACCTAACGTTAGTTTGAGCGTAGAAACATTGTAATCGGTGCAGTGGTTGGAAAGTTATTCGCACTTGAAAATGGAGAAGAATAATGAGAAATTTCGCTATATTCTGCAATATTATTATGATAAGGGGAAGAACGCTGCGCAGGCTTGTGATAAAATTTGTGCTGTGTACGGTGAAGGTACTTTATCGAAATCTGTTGCGCGGAAATGGTTCGCTCGCTTTCGTTCTGGAAATTTTAATGTGAAAGATGAGTCACGCTCCGGTCGTCCAATCACTGAAAAATCTGATGAAATTCTTGAAAAAGTCCAACAAGATAAGCATATCAGCAGTGTCGATATTGGCATGGAGCTAGGCATTGACCACAAAACTGTTTTGAACCATTTACACAAAGCTGGTTACAAAAAAAAGCTTTACGTATGGGTTCCTCATGAGTTGAGCGTGAAAAACATGATTGACCGAATTAACATCTGCGATGCGCTGCTGAAACGGAATGAAATCGAGCCGTTTCTGAAACGTTTGATAACCGGAGATGAAAAATGGATTACGTACGATAATCGGAAGCGTAAAAGATCGTGGATAAAGGATGGTGAGCCGTCACAAGCGTTCGCTAAGCCAACATTGACGCCAAAAAAAGTGATGCTGTGTGTATGGTGGGACTGGAGGGGAATCGTCCACTATACTTCCAACTGGTCAGACGATTGATTCTCAACTCTACTGTGCACAACTAAGAGATTACGCCAGGCGATTGAAAGAAAACGGCCCGAATTGATTAATAGGAAAGGTGTTGTCTTCCATCATGACAACGCCCGACCACACACTTCTTTGATGACCCGTCAAAAATTGAGAGAGTTTGGTTGGGAAGTTTTGATGCACCCACCTTACAGTCCGGATATAGCACCCTCTGACTATCATCTGTTTCGATCTCTGCAGAACTCTCTCAATGGAATTAAGTTGGTTTCAAAAGAAGCCTGTGAAAACTACTTGATTCAGTTTTTCGATTTTTCACCGATGGGATCATGGATCTACCAAAAAAATGGCGAAACATTGTCGATAATAATGGAGCATATTCGGTTTAAATGAATTCGTCCACGCGCCATGCGGGGACCAGTTGAATTTTACTGAAAAAACGCCACGAACTTTTTCCCAGACCCAATATTAATTAACCGTGTAAAACATATTGAAACCGAAGGCGTCTACTTTGAATAAAATAAATGAATTTTACCAAAATAATAAGGTTTTGTTTTTATTTTAAAAATGTTCGGTTTTCTCTGCTACAGAGTGTGTAAATTAATAAATCATATCTCTCTAGTATTAATATGTATATATTAGTATGTTTTTCTTAAATAAAGAAATGATGGAATTAATTAACTCTTCATATAAATTGTATATACTGGGTTAGGCTTTAATACTGCTTTGCTATTCCTTGCCTTAATAACTGTCTCTTATCTTGATGGTTTTTGTTAATTTTAACTTTATCTTGGCCGTTTACCTGCTTCGATATGTCGAATTTTTCAAAGATCATATTATACGCAAATCGTTAGCTATGCTAATTGTGAAACAAACCACACTAATGAAGAAACAGCTATAATGCAAAATATCGAAAGCCTTTTATATCCTTCTAAGCAATCTTTCTTCGAATAAGAGTTCTTAGAATCGACAAGCAGACTTTTGAACATTGATTTGTTTTTTTTGCTCTCTTTTAATTTGTGATCATCATTCAGCAAAGGAACATGAGTGTCGAGGGGCAGGATGGCTGCATATCTATAAGTTTTAATTAAACACCACTAATGTCCGGTAATTACATCCAAAATCTGATTCACTCCTTCCTACTTTCGGAAGCTATAAAACAAAACTTTCCAAGAAGATAATGCACGTTCCTATTTCAAAGACTATTTTAGGATTTTTAAAAATTCCAGCATTAAACGTCATTTTCGAATAGAATTTTATGGGCGAAGGAATCACATCCATTACATTCTCTACGAATCTTATAAGTTCTTCGACATGAGGTACATGTT
This sequence comes from Dermolepida albohirtum, assembly GCA_031893035.1. Classification (NCBI taxonomy): domain Eukaryota; kingdom Metazoa; phylum Arthropoda; class Insecta; order Coleoptera; family Scarabaeidae; genus Dermolepida; species Dermolepida albohirtum. The sequence goes on along the minus strand of JAVIWB010000495.1, from coordinate 76,299 downwards.
GTCTAGAATACAATGCTTCAGGAGTGTAAGAACTTCTATACGAAGATGAATTAATGAGTATACCTATAACAGGATCGCGACATCCATTACTAGGTCTGCAATTATAGTATGAAGTGCAACTTAATACATAGTAAAATATTTATATTTTGACTATTACTAGATTTTTGTTGTCATTCTGGAATTATTTGCTACACACAAAATTATTGCTTAGTTTATTTATTACACTTACAAATAATATAAACGGCATTAAAACTACCCTCTTTACTTTTGTTTTCTACTAATTGCAAGTTGTCTTAATTTATTTTATTCATATCCTACGTATGTACAGTTTATTCACGGGAACTTTTTTATTTATGGAGAAATAGTTATACGGAAGACGCGTCTTTTTAAACTACATATTATGTTTTAATCACTAAGGTTGATACATAACCCGTTTCCACATTAACTTTCGTAATTCTGTATACGCATTTCGACAACTAAGTTGTTATCATCAGCAGATAATTGCAAAGTGTCGCACTTGGTAAACCACGGCGAAAAATACCTGTACGAAAACAAACTCCGTACGCGATCTGTACCGTTGAGAACCAGCGTATATAGAATTACGAAAGTTAATGTAGAAAGGGGTTATACGAGGATCGATCCAGAAATAAGGTCCCCATAATTTTTACAATAATACAAGATCGTTTATTCTCATCAAAATTTACATCGTTGGATAGAGGACACTTAGCTCTATTTTTCTACATAATCGCCATCTCTTTCTAAGCATTTTTGTAGACGGTGTTCCAATTTTTGTATCCCCGTGTCGTAGAACGTTGCCGCCAGCCCGTTCAGATAGCGTTTCACCTCTTCTTTGACTTCATCGTCGTTCTGGAAGCGTTGCCCACTCAAGTGTTCCTTTAACTTGGGGAACAAGTGATAATCACTAGGCGCGAGGTCCGGGCTGTAAGGTGGGTGGGGCATGACAGTCCATTCAAAGTTGGTCAAAAGTTCCTTGGTTTGACGGGAGACATGAGGGCGGGCGTTGTCGTGAAGCAGCGTTACTCCTTTTGTCAGTCGTCCTCGCCGGCGGTTCTGGATAGCTCGCCTGAGTTTTCTTAGTGTTGCACAATAACTGTCTGAGTTGATTGTTGTCCCAGGTTCCATGAACTCGATCAGCAGTATCCCCTTGCGATCCCAAAAAACAGTGGCCATGACTTTGCCAGCAGAAGGACTTTGTTTAAACTTCTTTGCGACTGGTGACCCTGAGCGACGCCATTGTTTGGACTTTTCTTTCGTTTCGGGCGTGAAATGAAACACCCACGTTTCGTCTCCCGTAACAATGGAGTCCAACAATCCTTCCCTATCTTCTTGACACTTTTGCAGAAACTGGCGAGCACAGTCAATGCGTTTCTCTTTGTGTTCGACTGTCAGCATACGCGGTACCCATCGAGCACAACACTTGCGATACCCCAATTTTTCAGTCAAAGCTCTTTGAACTGTACCGTAAGAACTCCCAGGAATCCGAGCAACAAGTTCACGGACGGTGATCCTCCTGTTTTCAAGCACTTTGCGTTGGACCATCTCGATCAGCGCCTCCGAAATTGAAGGTCTTCCACTCCGTTCTTCATCGTGGACTTCCTTCCGACCAGCACTAAACGCCCTGCACCACTTACGTACGTGTTGAATGGTCATACACTTGCCGCCATACACCTCTGTCAACTGTCGATGAATATCCACGGGTGGTGTCTTTTTCGCGTGCAAGAACCTAATTACGGAACGAATCTCGCACACGGCGGGATCAGCAATGGGCACCTCCATCACGGACGGCTACTGAGCCAAGACTGAGCGGCGTAGCGAAGCGCGGCAGGTGGGAATCCGGAGTAGGGAAACATACCTACACAGCGGTGTTGCCGGATTTCGTCTCACACCTGCCCGTGCGGCTGGAGTTCTTTGGGAACCTAATTTCTGGATCGATCCTCGTATATCAACCTTAGTGATTAAGTTAATCAACCACAGGCTCCGTCAAATTCAACTACATATTATGTGATCAAGCGAAGCTCTATCTTTATAAATAAGAAAGTTTGTTATTGCAGTGGACAGACGATTTTCTTTTTCGAATTATGTATTTCAAAATCGTAATTACTTACCTCTGTTCTATATTTTTTCATAAATTGTATTATAAGACAAGTTATTATATTGCAAATGCTCCGAATTTTTTACATCTGGTAAATCATAGCACATATATCCTAGATGTAACACAATTGCGACTAGTATTCCATTTATAGAAACCACGAAATTCTTTAAATTATCATAAACATTTTGTCGTGAGGTATATTATCCACTGTTGTTAGTGCAATAAACTAAAATAAAACGCTATATTCAAGTTACTGGTTAACAGTTTAACACCAGGTATTTTTTCATGTCTAAGTACTGCAATGTAGGGTAGAAATGCAGCACTGCAGTAGGTAGGCATCCCCATCCCCCGCTACTATCGATGCTCAGATTGCTTCTGATCTTTTACCGCACACAGTTCACCAAGATCGGTAAGAATAAATCGTCTTTTTTAGTGTTCTACGTGCATTCTCTTGAAACGTACTTAGTAATATTTTGAGGCAGATGTTCTGCAAGCAATTACAAACGAGAATGTTATAAGTATAGGTACATACACTATCGGTCATATTTATTTGTCCATCCCAATTTTATGTGTTTCCTGAAATACGGATTATCTTTCGAAAAATCTGTATTATAATTATTCAACAATATTATTAGTGGAAGTAATTCCATATGAATTTCTACGAAAATCTTAAATTGTATATGATATATCGTAAAGGTGTCATAAATTGGAAAAATACCATAAATATTATATAGGCTAATCCCTACAGTATTAACAGTTTTACCTGCATTTCCGAAAGGTATTACCAATATTGTGTTATTGTACTAACTAATTACAATATTAGGATGTGTTATTCAAAAAGGAAAATAAATTTTATATCAGTCATCGTTCATCTTTTGTTGTGAAAACAGTGAACAGAGTTATTGTGAATATTTTAATGCAATACCGAAGACGAAGGAATTATCTGTTGAAGTACCTGCTATGATAATTGCTTATCATCGTACGGGTAAAAGTAATCGCGAAATTGCAAAAGAATTACGATTAAATCGCAGAACCGTTGATTATAACGTTAAAAAATTTGAAGAAAGTGGTACATTTTCCAACAAAAGAAGATCTGGACGACGCATAGCGACGACATCTGCAGATGACCGGCATCTAATACGGATAAGTAGACGCGATAGATGGAAAACCAGCACCAGAAATTGCTGTTGAAATGAATAGAGTGCGTGCTAAACCAATTAATGTGTCCACGGTACAGAGAAGGTTAAGGCAAGCGGGTTTATACGGAAGAATTGCTCTGCGAAAACCACTACTACGAAAGCAAAACAAGATAAAACGACTAAATTGGGCTAAAGAACATAAGAATTGGACGATCGATCAGTGGAATAATGTGTTGTGGACAGACGAATCGAAGTTTGAACTTTTCGGTAGTAAAAGGCGAATATTCGTAAGAAAATCCGCAGGAGAAAGAGTACTGCCAGAATGTATTGCGCCTACCGTAAAACATAGAGGAGGTTCGGTAATGATTTGGGGGTGTTTTGGTGGAAGATCTGTAGGCGATCTCGTCAAAATTGAGGGAATCCTAAGAAAAGAAGGCTACAAGGAAATTTTAGAAAATAACGCTGTTCCTTCAGGACTAAGAATTCTTGGCGAAAACTTTGTGTTTCAACAGGACAACGATCCGAAACACACTTCTAGATTGTGTGGCGATTACTTGCGTCAACTAGAAGAACAAGGGCAAATCTCTATAATGGTATAGCCAGCACAAAGTCCTGATCTGAACCCAATAGAGCTTCTTTGGGAAGAATTGGACCGGAAGGTTCGAGAACGTGCTCTATCATCCACCACTGTACTGTGGGAACAACTTCAAGAAGCCTAGGCACAAATTACAGAAGATACACTGCAAAAATTAATTGAAAGGATGCCGCGGTTATATGCCGCAATTATCAAAAATAAAGGTGGGCACATTGATGAGAGCAAAATTTAATAATAATTAATGATAAAGTTTTTATATAAGAAAAATGTAACTATTTTATGTTTATTTTACATTATTGCATTGGTACAATAAATAAATTTTCAGTACACATTTGATAGTTTAATAATTTTGGCTAAAACTAAGGGTGGGCGAATAAATATGACCGGTAATGTATATGTACACTCCCGCTTATGATAGTATGGACACTTGATAAAATTTAAAATAACGATCATAAAAATTATATTAATGCCAATAAATAGCGATAGTATTGCCATACCTTATTCTTAAGAAGATTTATAATTCAAATAGGTATTGTATTTGTACATATCCTCCAAATAATATAATAGAAGCAATTTTATCCAACAATAACTATAATTACCTGATATTGCATCGCAATAGCATTCGACTAAAATTCCAAATATATATAATCAGGATTAGTGGTACGGTCATTAAGAAGGGACTAAAGTCTAGAAATTTACCTGAAATTAGTCGGTTACCCTATTACTACCACCTTGTGCCCATCAGTAGACCACTGAATGTCCTGAATGGCCGCTTGATAGTGAAACACGATCAGCGATACTTACTTTGCATCGTGAGGGGCATTCAGTTTCCGGTATTGGCGAAAAATTGAAAGTGAAAAATCGACAGTAAATCTCACAATTCGTCGGTTTCAAGAAATTGGCGGTCTGGAAGACCGTAATCGGCCGCGAAATAAAAAAGTACACTGAAAGGACGATTAGTGGAAACAAATTTACACGGTCGCATTGCCTCACGGAAACCATTATTACGACGTGGAAATAAGCAGAAACGATTTCAATGGGCAATGTTACACCGTAATTGGACAATCGATGAGTGGAAGAACGTACTGTGGAGTGACGAATGGAAATTTGAAGTGTTCGGACAAAAGAGAAGAATTTTCGTCAGACGATCGGCGCGAGAAAAAATGTTGACAGATTGCATAGCTCCAACGATGAAACATGGGGGTAATTCTGTTATAGTCTGGAGCTATTTTCCATTTGATAAAAATGGATGGTATTATGAGAAAGGCGAATTACCGAGAAATTTTGAAATATCCTTTTTTACCGTCAGGCCGGCGATTTCTCGGTAATCATTTTGAATTTATGCATGTTAGTGACTCTAAACACACGGCGTGTTTGTGTAAAAATTACCTTGAGGCCGAGAAAAATGAAAATATTTTAAAAGTAATGACATAGCCCCCTCAGAATCCGAACCTCAACCCCATTGAATTATTATGGGATGAACTCGATAGAAGAGTTAGAAAGGAATGCCCAACATCGAAGGAAAAACTTTGGAATATTTTGCAAAAAGAATGGACTAACATTAAATCATATGTAATAAGAAAATTAATAGAAAGAATGCCCCGAATAACAAAAGCTGTAATCGCCGCGAACGGTGGTTTCTTCGATGAAAAGAAAGTATAATTAATATAATATATAAGTATATTAGAAATAAATTTAATGAATTGTAATTTAAATTTTTATTATATAAAGAATCAATAAATATTAATTTGTTGTTGCTTGATATAGTTGCTGTCCATACTTCCGTAAGCGGTAGTGTATGTTTTGTTACTGATAGTTCTAGTACGGGAAAGTAAATATTTCTGTATAAATGAATACGTTAATACATGTCTACTGTCGTATAATCTAATGTCTAGATTATAGGTAATGGTATTTACAATCATAAAAATACATTGATTAATATTTACTCTTCTTATGTAAATAAAAGAATGATGTATAATATTTATTTCTAATATATTTTCACTTAATAATATCATAATACAAACTGACAAAAATCAGCTCAATATAGTATTGCTGGGAAGATTAAATTTTGCTATAAATCAGTTCTACGACTAAACACTATGCTTAAAAGAATTTCATGTACACGTATATACAGACGTCTTAAGGTGAAATTTTCTTGAAGCTATTTCGAAATTAATAAATAGAACATGTTATGCATATCGCTGCACTATACACTAGTGTAGATCAGACCAGAAGACCGTATTGCTTTACTTAAGAAACTTATAATATTTCGTTACTCTTAGGGAAGAAACTAGCTGGTCAATTTGGAGAGTAGGGTAGTTCCTCTATAAAAGTTACCGCATTAATTCCTAGAACTATCCTCGCTAATGCTGAGGCACATGAATTCTGAAGTACGAGTACGTGCTAACGGCAAAAATTAGGGCAACACAAAATAAAACCATAAAAGCGATAATGGAAGAAAACTGAGGGTTAATTTTTAAAGAATCCGCTCATTTATTTGCATAAGTGCAGTGACTAAGCAATCTTAATAACAGGGTGTTTCAAAAGAATGTGCGTATTTCGAATACATATATTTATTAAACTTTAAGACATACGAATATAAAACTTTACACATATTTACGAACCTCTCAAGTTCAGGTTACAGATGTTCAATATGTCCTCCATCAGCGACACGAACAATATCACATCGATACTCAAATTCCTCCCATACTCGGGCAAGCATGTCCTTCGTTACTGATGTTATGCCAGCACGGATCCGGTTCTTCAACTCTTCCATGTTATGTGGTACATAAACCTTGTCTTTAACGAAACCCCACAGGAAGACGTCACAGGGTGTCAAATCGGGTGACCGTGGAGCCCAGCTGAAACATGCTAAGTCGCCAGCTCCTTGACGACCAATCCAACGGTTCGGTAGAGTTTCATTCAGATATTCACGCACTTGGCGACTCCAGTGAGGGGGTGCCCCGTCTTGTTGAAAAATGAAGTTGTCTTCGTGCAGCCTCGGAAACAGCCAGTTTTGTAACATAGCGAGATGCTGCTGACCGTTAATCGTGTTTCCATCAAAGAAGAATAGGCCGTAAACAGATGATCGGGATACCGCACAAAACACATTGTTTTTAGGCGAATCTCGTACATAGTCAATGGCTGCATGTAGGTTCTGTAGATCTCAAATTCGAACATTGTGTTTGTTTACCAGACTATTAACATTGAAAGTCTCTTCATCACTGAACACGATGCGTTGTGCGAAAGTGTTATCATTGTCAATAGCATCATGAATCTCGTTACAAAATGCCAAATGTTTCCGTTTGTCATCAGGACGCAGAGCTTGTAACAACTGTAATTTGCATGGCTTCATAACCAACCGACGTCTCAAAACACGCCAAATTGTTGTTGTAGGCAGTTGTAACTCCAGACTGGCACGACGAGTTGATTTTGAAGGATTACGTTGGAAAGCAGTTTGAATTCGTGCAACATTTTCTTCAGAAACACGAGGGCGGCCAGGACTCTTTCCTTTACATACACATCCTGTATCTACAAACTGTCGATACCATCTGCGAATGTTCCATCCATTCGGAGGATCAATTTGGTAGCTCAACCTGAAACGTCTTTGCACTGTAATTACGGAATTGCACTTCGCAAACTCGAGAACACAAAATGATTTCTGCTGCGGAGTAGCCATTTTAAACATATGATGGTTACCAAGAAAAACAGAAGACAACTGACATCTAGCGGCTATTGAATAAACTAGACTATGTATTCGTTTCTCCAATAGGCAAGCTGAGGCGCAGCGATCGATAGTTTGGACAAAATAATACTTTGTAATACGTATATTCTTTTTAAAACACGTTGTATATATAAGATACCAGAAATATTAATGTAATTACTCACATATACTCAATAACCAAATGAACAATCCGGATATGTATGAGGGTAGTCGTTTATACTTCGGGAATAGCAAACAAAAAACAATTTTTTATATATATAGTTTTATTGCTTTTCAAAATATTCTCCTTGAAAATGAATGCACTTTTGCATTCGTTTAAATCAATCCGAAAAGCATTGCTACCACTGCAAAGGCGGTATCTCCAAAATATGAGTTTCGAATGCCTCAACTACTTCTTCCGGCGCAGAAAACCGTTGACCAGGTAGTTTTTTCTTCACGTGTGAGAACAAAAAGAAATCACAGATGGCTCATAATTTCAATGTTTTGCCTGGTCAAATATTCAATTGTTTGAAGTGACCTATGAGAGCTCGCATTGTCATGGTGGAGAATAATCTGTCGTTTTCTTTTTGTTTTCCTTATTCCTTCAAAAACTTTGACCGTTCTACAACCCTCTAAAGGCACGGTTGCAACGTGACCGGCTTTTCCGAAAAAACAGGCGACCATTTGTTTTGATGTGCTTCGAGGGCGAACAACTTTTGTTGGTTTTGGGTGCTGTTTACTATCAAGCTTATACATATAGATCCAAGATTCATCACCTGTGACGACTTTATAAATGTTCTTTGAAGCACCGCCATTGTATTTTTTGTGCATTTTTTGGCACCAATCGACGCGAGTCCTTTTTTGAGCGGTTGTCAAATTATGTGGTACCCAACGTGAACATAGCTTCTTAACGGCTAAATGTTCATGCAGGTTCTTATGCCGCTGGTGTTACTAATATCTAGAGATGCTTCGATCTCACGCTATGTCATGATGGTCTTGCATTGTCAATTCCGACACTGCATTAATGTTTTCCGACACAACAACATTTGTGGGACGACCTTCACGAAATTCATCGTCCAAAGAATGCCGTGTGTGTGTTTTGGGTGTGTCCGAGTCACTATTAGCCTACGAGTTAATGTAACAATTAAAAGATTCACACGTATGTCTTGATGGACACGGGAGGGATGTTCAATTTCCTTCGTGATCCAGACAAAAAAAAACATCTACTGGAAACCATCGGTTACAATATGGTGCCGATGTATCCACATACTTCCTGAATTTCAGCAAATGGACTCAATAAATAGCAGTCCAAATTCGACGTATGAAAATTTAAACATACTAGAATCCAACAATTAGTCGAAGACAAGGCATTTCTTTGCAGTACATCTGAATTATTTCACCATGAACAAAGGCTATTAACTAGCGGGTTTGCACATTACAACAACTCTCTAGAAATGAATCTCGAATGTTCTGCCAGCTTAACATACAATGACGTATTCTCTTCCCGGTCACATGCATTCTTTTTTAAAAAGACAATTAATTATAAAACACTAAAAGAATGTATCCAAAACCATTAAATATGAAACTCACATCATCGAAATCTCTAATTAACACACAATTAAGAAAATAGTATCGAAAGAAGGAAATATCACTACCCTGTTACTAACCAGACCTAACGAATTACTATCGAGTGCGCGCTAATGATAGCATAAAGAAATAAGATACAGAATGACTTAAGTCAATTCTAATGAGTTAATTACAGAACAAAGGCTGCTTGCGTTCAGAAATTCGACAATGAAGGACCATAACAAGACAAATTAAATCTGATAGAAATTATGCATTTAAAAAATACTAATGAATCTATAAATGATTTGAAAATTTAACTGGATATAACATTCACAAATTACTTTTTATTAATTATTATATTACCACATAGAGCGAGGTACATAAAATTTGTACGAATGTCAAAATGAGCATGTAACAAACAATCAAATTATACTTTTTCAAGTAGAGGAACGTTTAAAATCACTGTGTCATAGAATTATAAGGAACCAATTTGAAATAGATCAATATTCTGAATATTTTTATAATTGTCTAGAAATGGAAGAAATTATTTAAAGATGTTACCTAATATTCCAATATAGGGTTCTTTATATTTTGATATACTAAAAACTAAAATGGTTTTTCTTTAATATAGTTTTACTAGATAATAATTATACGAATTTGATACATTAGTATAAAAACTACCAATTACTATTTTAGAATCAAATATCTACTGTGCTATATAGTCTGAGGAAAAGGCCATAATCTTTAAAAAAACTTAAAATTTTTTTTAACGAAACAATTTATGGATTCGTTGATAAACTGCTTCTATTTTGGACTATAGCACATAGCCGTGATATCTATCCAGCAATTACATAATGAAAGTTTTGGCATGTATTTTCCTCTATGCTTCTTGTGGAAAGTCCACATTATAGTGAAGATTAGAGACGACCGCCGTATAGCTGGATCTGATATATTTCACAGAAATTCGATGGGATTCAAATCCGAGTTTTCACACTTTTTTGCTTCTCTATTTCAAATAATCCCTACTGTGCATTGGAAAACAATCTGTTGTCCAGTATTTCATGTTACTGAGGGAAAATTTCGTTTTCTCAAATTTATCTGTAACTCTCATTCTTTTGTCCTCTCAACTTTATATAAATTTTCAAAGATATATCACAGACACAATCCCAAACAACTACCGATTCTCTACAATGTCTTTATATATATATGTTGTCTAATAACTCATTCTACTACCGACCTGGATCTTGTTTATCCAAAGAATATTTTGATATTGTTCTGAAGTCCAACTCTTACGTCGTTGCAAACAATTTAAACAGTTTAACAATAACAGCTCTTACAGGGTGTTGGAATGGAAAATGAACAATGCAGTACTTATATAATATTGTTATGTACATATATCAATAACCTTGTTCGTAGCGAGATAAGTCCCACATTTACATTTGACAATTCGATTTCATATCTTCTTATATTCATATTTGATATAAATTTCAATTGACATAAAGCTTAGCTTATTGCAGACCTTCTATTTGTGTTGTCTATACTTGACAAGGTGTCTTACTTTACAAGATTGGTATACATATATACATACATACGTCATACTTTATTAATGTTGTAACAGTATGTAATACAAAATATATGGTCTATTAGATTGGTTTAAAAAAGAAGTTATTTACATTTAGACTTTCACAATGATCTATATTATTACATAAATTATAAAAATTGAGGCATGTAAAGGAGAAAATGCCTTAGTTTTGAGCAGAAATCTACTTGTTTCATTTGACTGTCCAAGAATTTCGAAAATTATTTAATTAAGGATAAAATTAAGCTTTTCCATTAATTGAATTTTGTATACATGTACGCATATAACCTGTAATCACAAAGATAGAAAAATGTTAACGTAACATGTGGTCCAGGGTTCAGAGAAGAGGAATTTATAAACAATTTCCTGTTTCGTAAAGCTGTTAAGTTGATGTATTTGATTATAGCTTTTAGATAAATATTTGTGTTTGAAGTTGTACAGTGCATTCTTTGGATTCCCATTGCCTTATCTCTATAAAACTGGTTCTCTACTCTTTGCTATTGTGTTATCTCGTTCATATCTTCCTATCGCATGTAAAAATGTTATAAAAGCATCTACTAAAAGTAGGTACATATAATTTATAATACATATGTTTAAATTCACGTTTAGATTCATATGTTAAATACAAACAATACTATTATTAACCACCATTGAGACAATTAAAACTAGTTGAAAAGACATATCGCTACTACATTTGCCGCAATTCTATTTTAAGACAAAATGAGGTCATTTACAGTTGATAATTTAAGAAGAATCTTCATCATTAAACAACATGCGTAGTGTGTACTTCCTAGTAATATGTTTTCTACTTATAAAATAATTTAATTATGTAATTGCATGTTGAATGTTGCTGGTTGTGGAAAGTTTCCATAAATAGAATCATTCGAAAAAGCGCATAGTATGCACACTCTTCGTAATAATAGTTGTTACGTCATCTTCACTATAAAAGCTGAGAAGGTCAAGAACAAGAATGCATTAGTAGTGGTCACTTGTTTACATTCTTCTGACCGCAAACGAACTTTCTCACGAATATCTCGTAGTTTGTCGGACTGTCATTCAATCTTAATAAAAGAACATACATATGTACCTACGCGTATTATATTTAATCAAAAATATGAAAGTAATGTAAACATTTGCGTTACTTGTTCGTTACCTTACGAACCATACTGTTGAAATGTTGATAAACAACGATGTTTAACGCTATATCAATTATTAACTTTGTGGATACAATAGTACGCACATACTAAACGCTCTATCTGGCGATGAAAAGTTGAACTGCAGTCAGATGTTCTTTAGTCTTATTACAGAAGTATTATATTTCGGAGTTAGCGCCATCTAGTAACAAGAAGTAAACTGATATAGTTAGTGCAAGAAAATTCCCGTTAAATAGAGATGGCGCTCCATTGCCACTAATAAAATTGCCCTTCATATATATTTAATTCTTTACGAACAGTTTGCACATTAGTAGAACTAAAAATTCTATTCATTCTCACAAATAAAATTACTTTTAATTGTTACGTATATTAAAAACATAATGAACACATAAATTACGAATCGATAATTTTTTATATATATTGAATATAATGCAAGAAATTAATATAAGACCAATTTATTACATAAATAATTGAAAAGATTAAGACAGCATTTATGTAATTATAGAAATAATTTTTGTATATTTTCAAAATAAAATATAGGAGGACTTGTTGGATAATGAAAAAAAAAACTTCGAAATATAGATAAAAAAGACATAGAGAAATTCACTATATAGACAAAATTTAAAAAAAAAATCAAAATAGTGGCATCTCTGAATATCCCTCAAATGCATTCATTATAATAAGCGTACGTATTTCAAAAGTACAGTGAAACTCATTTATTGGAAATCCTCTTAGTAGAATATATCGGTTAAGGAATTAAAATCTCAAGAACAAAACCATTTCCCTTTAAGTATTAACAAAATTATTCGATTATAAGAATATCTTTTAATAGAATATATTGGGTAAAGGAATGGCTTTTCTAAGAACATTATTGCGATTTTGTCTTCATAAAAGAATAAATTTCTCTACCTGCTTAACTAAAGATGGATGCAAACCAAAAGTTACTATATATGTTTACTTTACTTTTACAAAGCTATTATGTACATAATTACAAATAATTTTCGGATAATTACGTATTGCAATAAAATCTTGTACCTAAGTGATTTTAAACAGTATTTAGATAATGGTTAATTCTATGCGAACTACATACATACAATAAAAACCTTTTCGGAAGTTTTAAAAGCAGGAAATTTCTATATTTCTGGTCAGTTTATTATTTGACATTGCAATCGAAAGTTAGTGAAAAATGGCTTCTTCGACAAACTTGAAAAGAAAAGACCTTGCTCTGAAGGAAAAAGTAAGATTGCTTGAGTTTTAAGAAGAAACAACTTGCAATCAGTCGGATGTTGCCAAATAATTTGATGTGTCTCAAGCACAAGTGAATAAATTGTTAAAAAGAAAAGACAGTATTTTTAGTGATTGGCGTGATAATTTTAAATCTACTCAAAAACGAAGACGCAACGGGAAGAATGCTGACGTAGAAAATGCTTTAAATCATTGGTTTATAGAAAAAAGAGCGCGTAAAGTTCCACTTAGCGGACCCATTTTGAAGGAAAAAGCCGAACAGATTGCAAAAAATCTGGGTAGTGTAAATTTTCAAGCAACAAATGGGTGGTTTACCAGATGGAAAAGTCGTTTCCAAATTTCTTTCAAAAAAATTGTAGATGAAGCAAGTGACGCAGATGTAGTTGCTGCAAATACGTGAATAAGTGAGGTTTTACCGTCTTTATTAAAATATTATAAGCTAGACTGCATTTATAACTGTGATGAAACCGCTTTATATTATCGCGCTATTCCTGACGGATCCTTCTGTTTTCGCGGAGAAAAGGCTGTGAAAAACTGCAAAAGATCAAATTACCCTTTTGATGTGCGTCAATTCTGACGGAAGTCATAAGTTGCCGCTCTTTGTCAAAAAGCCCAAGGAGTTTTAAAGGGGTAAAATCTTTGTCTGTGAAATATACTTCAAACAAAAATGTTGGATGACATCAGCACTGTTTAAATATTGACTTTTAAACTTCGATAAGGTAATGTAACAATCAAATAAGAAAATGTTGCTGTTTATGGACACTGCTGACAAGCCAGATGTGCGTTTGACTAATGTGCAACTACATTATTTGCCGGCAAACACATCATCTATAACTCAACCCTTGGATCAAGGAGATATCTCTCTTTTTAAGAGAAATTATAGAAAGGAAATAATAAGGAAAATTATTTTTACAATTGATTTTTATGAGTCGTCATCTACTGAAGGTGCAATTGGCCTATCTAGAAAACTAACAATTTTATCTGCTGCTCACATGATGAATAAAGCGTGGGATAAAATTCAGTCAACCTCTATTTTAAATTGTTTCGTAAAATGTCAGTTTATTAAAGGAGAGGAACAAGAAATTGTCAACATCGAAGAACCACTTCCGGATGCCATGACAGAAGAAAATTTTTCCATTTTCGTTTCTTTTGATGACAACTTACCTGTTTTTGAAGAGTCAGACGAAAATTGTGCAAACAAGGTGATGGAACAGAAGGAGGAAGAAGAAGCAGAAGAAAATACATATTCAAAAGATACTCCATCAACCGCGCCATCGTCTCAATAAGTGAAATTAGCATGTAACACTATACGTCGTTTTTTAGAATCAAACACTGATTGTAATTTTGCACATTTCTATGCATTAGATAACCAAATCACTGATATTTGGTGTAGAGAAAGAAAACAAAATAAAATTACAGATTATTTTGTTAAGAATGTGTAGAGTTTGAAATAAAAAAAATAGTACCAATTAAAAAATATATATTACGCTGAAATGTGTTTTATTTCTTTTGTATGTATTCTTAAATATATTTTATGAAAATCGCAAATTAAATTTACAGTATCATACTGAAGTCAATTTTATAGTTATAAAATCGCAGATATAAAGAATACGAAGTATGTAGGTATATATGTACATACATACTTAACTTACTAGTAATAAGAAAAAATAAGTTAAAAACGGATAATGGAATAATCCGCATATAGGAATAGTTTTGGTGGTCAATATGAGTATTCCAATAAGCGGGTTTCACTATATATACACCTTTCTTTTGGTATTCTTCATACGTTGTTAAACATACTAATTTTATACACGATATAATATGAAATTAATCATCTAAAGTCAAAGTTACATAATTCATCTTTATTGTATTTCAGTAATCTATTTTATTTCTTTTAATTTGTCAGTGTATATACATATGCACCTATGTACGTAACGCAAATTAGTTACGGAAGCAAGTGTTGTTCCTTCATGCATTTTTTCAAAGACTATGTTCAAAATTAAATTAACGATCTATAGGAAAAAAATTATGTTAATTAGCCGTCATTATAAGAGACACTTAGTTACCAATATTGAAACTTAGTAAATCAAATGTTAGTATTAACTCATTTGTTAATTTGGAGTTATTTTATTTTGGATTTACCTCTTAAACTTGTTCAGTATGGCATATGTGAAAATGTTGCGTATAATAGACTAATCGATATTCTAAACTTATGTACAACTTTTCTATTTGTATAGTTTATTATTATTATTTCTATGATACATATTTCATTCACCCTATTAATATTACATAGCTTTAACAGTTTTATACCTGGTTTCCCGTGCATCAGATATCTTGTCAATAGCAGATGCCGCATAGATATCGAGCCGTTAAACTACGGAGCATTTCTCAGGTGATTGGTAACGAGATAACATGAGATACTCGTATCTGTTTGGTAAAGTTACCTTGTTAGCAATATACATGGAATGTTTATATTTAATATAATAAAATAACATAACATTTGTAAGGTCGATAGCAATGCTCAGTTATATGTATTTGTTAGTATAGTTCGTTTCAACTTTAGTAATCTATTACTTTTAATAATTATTTGATTAATTAATTAATTTATAATTAATTTGACTAAATAGGAAGTATATACCTTTATAGCACCCTCTGATGTGAAAGTGCGATAAGCTAACGATAATGTAAATAAAATTTAGGAAACCTAGGCGGCAGATGCGCAAAGGTGTATTTTGTAATATTAGTGCACTCCTTTATATATATATATACTACTGTGGGCAAAAAATAGTAAGACTTTGTTCATAATTTTTAAATTCTTAATTTATTCTTCCAAATCTATTTCGTCCTCCTCAAAGTAATCCCCCCTGGCCCCAATAAACTTGTGCCAACGTTTCTTCCAATTCAGGAATAGCCTTCAATGCGGGAGCGATTCACGTTTAATGTGTTCAATTGACTCAAAACGGTTTCCCCGGAGCGGTCGTTTGAGTTTGCTGAATAGCCAGAAGTCACACGGAGCTAAATCAGGCGAATACGGTGGTTGTGGCACGATATTGGTTGAAAATTTGGCGAAAAACTCACGAAGAATTAATGCAGTATGCGACGGTGCATTATCGTGGTGCAAAAACCAAAAATTGTCGGCCCATAATTCTGGCCTCTTTTTACGAATAGCATTGCGCAAACGACGCATATCACTCAAATAGTATTCTTTATTGACAGTTTGGCCGGTCGGAAGGAATTCGGAGTGCACCACACCTCGATATTCGAAGAAAACTGTCAACATAACCTTGATTTTTGATTTGCTTTGACGTGGTTTTTTGGGCTACCGCTCACCTTTGATACTATATTCGGCCGATTGATCGTCTGTTTCCGGGTCATAAGCGTAGATCCAAGTCTCATCTCCAGTTGTGATGCCTTTCATTTTGTCTTGATAGTCGGAAAGCATTGTTTCACAGACGTCAACGCGACGCTGTTTTTCGAAAAAATTGAGTGATTTTTTAACAAATCGTGCTTTCACTTTTCTTAGGCCCAAATGATCTTTCAAAATAGTTTTCACGGATCCTTCCGATATTCCAACGATGCCAGTAATGTCTCTGACTGTAAATCGTCGATTCTCAAGCACCAATTCCTTGATTCTATTGACGTGTTGATCATCAGTTAATGTTGATGGCCGTCCTGGACGTGGTTCGTCATCAACGCGTTCTCGACCCTCTTTGAATAATTTATACCAATCAAAAACACTTGCTCGCGACAAACAATTATCACCGAAGGCCTTTTGCAAAATTCTGAACGTTTCGGCACCAGAAATTTGATTCCGTACACAAAATTTAATGGAACTTCTTTGTTGAATAATTTCACTCATTGTAAAAATCGCCGAATGCACTTTTTGTACTTCAAAAAGACCAGCGTATACTAAACACTAATGATTATTTTGATGTGACATTTGGCACAAATGTCACTGACAGTCATACCAACCTAGAAAAAAAATATTTCGACGAATGGGTTTTCGCGCGAAATTTAAATTAAAAAGTCTTACTATTTTTTGCCAACAGTAGTACTATGCTGTCAAAATATTGTGCAAAATATGCGACAGAATTTTGTCATTTTCGAAAAAAGGTGAATGTCGTAGACATGTAAATTCCGTAACAGGCTCATATTTTCGGATACGGAATTTGTGTTTGATTGAGAGACCATATTTCTGGCTTGCAACTTAGCACTCACTTTGCACGAACATCGACCATTTTGGAACTTCTGATATCATTCTACTCTACCATTACGAAGTTGGAGAATGTTGCAAATAAATGTGCTGTATATTACTTGTGAAATTCATGTCTTATATCTGTATCAGAAACTATTCAGGTAAAAATCGCCGAATACACTTTTTGTACTTCAGAAAGACAAGCGTATACTAAACACTAATGATTATTTTGATGTGACATTTGGCACAGATGTTACTGACAGTCATACCAACCTAGAAAAAAAATATTTCGACGAATGGGTTTTCGCGCGAAATTTAAATTAAAAAGTCTTACTATTTTTTGCCCACAGTAGTATATATATATATATATCTTAAACGTAACTATTATCAGGTGTATCGGTCTGTTGAACAAAAGACTCAAACAATTTTAGTTTTCACTACTTACTTAATACTTACAACTACAGAACTTTTAATTCTATAAATTTGTGTTTAATAAAATATATATATATATATATATATATATATATATATATCATAATATATTAAACACAAATTTATAGAATTAAAAGTTCTTAATATGTTAGAATATAAAATGAATCCATTATAAATATACCTACGCATTTAAGAAGAGACTTTTATATATTATTCTTATATGTATAATGCGCAATTATAAATAGAAGGCAACTATGAATAAATACCTATATACAGATTAAATAAATTTAAATACCTAATACAGATTCTTTTAAACACATAATGGTCAACTCCATATTAATGATACAATTCTATTTAAGACTTTTCCTATAATTACCCATTTATAATAACTGCATTTATACATAGTATGTAACTGTAACTTTATGTCTAATGTAATTTTCTGACGTTATATGGTAATTGTTTCTCGAATATTATCTAAAGCTATTTCGCTAAATTTTGGAGGACCGTTAGTACGGCGATAAATATTCTTTTAATTGATTCCAAGTTAAATCGATTGGGTTAAATATATAGTAATATGGCGGCAAACGTAAAACAGTATTTTCTGCGACCATGGCTATATTGTCTATAACATATTCCTTTTCGAGAATCACTGTTTTAAAGACTTCTAATAATTACCCATGAATCATCATTCCAATCTTTTTATGGTGGTATTCGAATGTCATACCAAGTTTAGTCTATGTAATAAATAGACCAGCCTTCATCTGGGAATTTTTTCGTGTTAATTAAATATTCTTAGCTTAATGTTATCGTCACTTATTTCATATTGCTAACCTTTCCTGTCTGCGTCCAAAGATCTCCAGATTTTCCTAGAATAAAATATTCTTTCTCACTTACAATTTATACTTTATTGCTACGAAAATTTATGTTAAGTAATGACTAATGTAATTAAGCAAATCAAGTTCGCTTACTTAGATACAATTTATTTAATACCTCTCTGGCTATTAAAGTAAGGAACAGCTCACATTTTAGATGTATTTACATTTGTCGGACGGAGGTTATGAAACTTTTTATTATAATTTAATTAATATACTTTGATATTCTCTTTTAATTATTTATTTTATCTATTATAATTCCAAGACGCTTCCACAAAAATTAAATCTATTGAATAACAATATTGAATTGAATAAACTATGTTTACATGTTAATTAACAAAAAAAACAACACTTCTATAAAATAATATATAAATTATAATATGTCATTTAAATCTGAACAAAAACATTATTTCTTATATGTGCCACACCTTCCTCATTTTCTTTGTTGGAACATTCACAATATAGTCCAACATTCGTTGCAAAGGTGGGGAGAAACCCAAAAAAACAGCCAACCAGATCATTATAACTTAATACTAAAAAATTACTGGTCACCATTATAACACGTGTTTAATTTGAACTTAATCCAAGTCAATTCCTCAGCGCCATAAATTTCACTGTAGGTAACGGTTTTGTAAGTGGTAACCTAATTGTTGTCTCGTTAGAACATGCATTAATTGTATTTCATATCTCAACATATTCTCTAAAAAAATGGTAATTTACATCATATTCTCGCTGACTAACTACTTATCTTGAATTTAGGCCAGACGCATCAGTTTTATTTTAGAAACTTTCAATACCATTCCATTCAATATTAATTGCAGACCTAATCTCATCAAATATTACATCCTTCACTATAATAAACTACTCATTTTGACTTTAGGTCAGATACATCAGTTTTATCTTGGGAATTTTCAATACAATTTCCTTCAATATTCATTACAGGCCTAGTTTCTCAAAATTAATCTTATCCCTCACTATAATAATCATTTCATTGACTTGTCATCAAATTTTGTTTTGGATATAAACAACCAAACGAACCAAATACTCTTAAGTATTTTAATTATGACTATTTCTATGCCACATTTCATATGGCGTTATTACTATCTTCAAAGCTTTAGTAGCTGACAAATTAATTAAATATATTGCAGTAAGAACTGTTTCATCCCAGAAAACTTTCTTTATTGTTGCTCCTAATACCATTTTTCAGTTATCGTTCTAACCATTCTTTCTGCTACACCATTATGGGGTTCGTGAGACTGTAAGGGTAAAAGTAATGCATTTATCTACATAATAGCCTTTCGTTTCAGATGACAAATCCTCACGACCATTATCTATATATAAGTTAACTACTTTTGAATTAAAACGCCCCTCGCTTTTTGTAATGTAACCTCTGAAGACTGAAAAAGCATCAGATTTGTACGTGATTAAATAAGTTACACAATAATGAGTGAATTCATCAATGAACAATAGGAAAGAGTTTTTATTATCTATAGTTGTAGGAGTTATTGGACCAGCAACGTCCGGATGGATATTGAGTAGTGGCCTTTTGACATAATTTTTATTTTTAATTTTACTAAACGCTGATCGCGTCTGTTTACCATTAATGCATGGTTCGCATAAATTATTAGTACGTAAAATATGACTAATCTGATCTAAACCTTCTACCATATAATTATTCTTAATTTCTAAAAGTTTGTTCTTCCTATATGGGTTTAACGCTGATACCATAGTTCGTAATCAATCTTTCCAATTGTACTATTAAGTTGGGGCATTTTATTTGTTCTTACCACGACATGAATAGTCAGTAAATATTTAGTAACATAACTGTCATGATAACCTTACTAGCTTTATTGATACTTATCCCATTTTTATCAAAATAAATACCCAGTCTAGCTTCCTGTATTTTCTTCACCGATAATAAATTGTATGGAAGTTCTGAACAGTAGAGTACATTTTCTAATACCACATTCCTCACATAAGACTTCATTTTTGTAATATTTTATTCATTAAACATATCAAATTCCAACAATGTTACATTAAGCCCTCATCCCAGGGGTGCTATAAAACTACTTACCAACTATTTGGTCAATGGAAACACTATACATACGTACTTACGCAATTACTATATCGAATCCTATCCTGTCACGCTGATAAAAATTGACTGCTCTTATTATTGTCATATATTTAATATTTATGTTATGCCATATTTTTTAAATAATTTAATCAACTTTTATGAGATGACAGGACAATTTATTTGCATTATGGATCCAAAGGATTTTCATCAATTTTTATACAAATTATTATACAAAACTACAATAAAACTAATTATACATATATTGTATATTACGTTAGAACCATAATATATATATATATTATGGTTCTAACGTTTTCAAAAATTTTTGCAATTACAAATATAATATATGAAGTTTATTTGCAGCATCTTAACAGTCGAACTGAAAAGTCCCCGGTCTACCATAGTAAAACACAGTTTTTGGCAAAATTCGATTTTATTATTCAACATACGAGGGAGCGTTTTTATATTCGCGGAATGAGCGGGTTGTAGAGGGGTGAATAGGCGCATTGGGGGCGTGGCCTGTGCAGCGACTCATGATTAGTATAAATACGAAGTTTCATTGTTATTAGACAGTTAGTCTTTGAGCTATTGTCAACCAAGTAACATAATCAGGAGTGAAAAGTGAAATATGGAAAAAATCGAATATCGTGCCGTTATAAAGTTCCTTACCAGGCAAGGAAAATCAGTCGCGACCATAATGAATGAGATGTCATTGGTGTACGGCGACTCTTGTCCAGGAAAAACCATGCTGTACAAGTGGCATAGTTTATTTAAACAAGGAAGGGACTCCCTTGAAGACGACTCGAGGCCGGGCAGGAGCAGTGAGGTGACCACGCCAGCACTTATCCAAAAAGTTGAACAAATTGTACTCGAAGATGCTCGACTAAAGAAGAAACAACTCGCAGAAATGGTTGGAGTATCCGATACAACAATTTTTAAAATCCTACACGATCATCTCGGCATGTCTAAGGTCAGCGCAAGATGGGTGCCGAGAATGCTCACGCCGCCGCAAAAACAACAGCGCGTAGAGTGTTCGCGTGCATTTTTGGACCTCTGTAATGAAGACAAGGATGGTGTATTGAGTGGAATTGTTACTGGAGACGAAACTTGGGTTCATCAATATGAACCTGAGTCCAAACAAGACTCCATGCAGTGGCATAAAAAGGGCACAGCACCTCCCAAGAAATTTAAAGTGTCACAATCAGCTGGGAAACTCATGGCAACGGTATTTTGGGACTCGGAAGGAATATTGTTGATTGATTATAAAGATAAAGGTGTTTCTATAACCGGAGAATATTACGCTTCAATATTAGAGCGACTAAAAGAAGCCATTAAAGAGAAAAGACGGGGAAAATTGACAAAAGGTGTTCTGCTTTTGCACGACAACGCGCCCGTCCACAAGAGCCGCGTCGCGTTAGCTGCCCTGCATAAGGTGGGCTTCGAAATTGTGAATCACCCACCCTACAGCCCAGACCTGGCCCCGAGTGATTATTACCTGTTTCCGAAAATGAAAAAAGAGCTGCGGGGTAAAAAATTTACTGCTGAAAGATGTGAAAAATGTATCCGTCTTGCAGGTGAATATATTGAAAAAGAAAAATAATTTGGTTTTTTTATTTCCACCCCTTGTCCCCCATTTCGCGAATATAAAAACGCACCCTCGTAGTTGCCTTCGAGGGCGATACACCGATTATAGCGTTCTTCCAACTTTTCGATACCATTTTTATAGTACGAATTGTCTTTAGCCTCGAAATAGGCCTCAGTTTCGGCGATCACCTCCGCATCCCTGCTAAATTTCTTCCCGGCGAGCATTCTCTTGAGGTCTGCAAACAGGAAATAGTCGCTGGGGGCCACATCTGGAGAGTACGGTGGATGGAGAAGTAATTCGAAACCCAATTCACTTAATTTGGCCATTGTTTTCATTGATTTGTGACACGGTGCATTGTCTTGGTGAAACAGCACTTTCTTCTTCTTCATATGGGGCCGTTTTTTTGCGATTTCGTTCTTCAAACGGTCCAATAACGCTGTATAATAGTCGCTGTTGATGGACTGGCCCTTTTTAAGATAATCTATGAAAATTATTCCATGCGAATCCCAAAAAACTGACGCCATAACTTTTCCAGCTGACTGTTGCGTCTTTCCACGCTTTGGAGCCGGTTCATCGCGTGCAGTCCACTCGGCTGACTGTCGATTTGACTCTGGAGTGTAGTGATGAATCCATGTTTCATCCATTATCACATATCGACGCAAAAACTCGGTTTTATTACGATTTAACAGCTTCAAACACAGCTCAGAATGTTGGCCTAACTGGCTAGCAAAGAATGACTCCAGAGAAGCAGTGAAGGTTTTATCGTATGTCTGTCAAATAGCCAAACGCTTCATCATCTTCCCTCTCTCTCTCTCTCTCTCCCTCTCTCTCTCTCCCCCCCTATCTCTCCCTCTCTCTCCTCTCTCTCTCTCTCTCTCTCTCTCTCTCTCTCTCTCTCTCTCTCTCTATCTCTAGAGATACCACTGCTAAGGGAACGAGCTTGAAAATTTAATGGGGTAGGGTAATGTACCTCGGGAAACGACATCTGCTGGGTTTTCTTCAGAGCGTACGTGAAGCCAATCAGATATGTCACTTAATTGTTGCATCAATGACACGCAACTAGCAAGAAATGTTTTTAATTTTTGTGTGGAAGTGTGATAAAACAATTTTTGAGTCACATTAATATTATTGCCCATCTAACTCCTCTCTATTAATTGGGCTAATAGCAATGTTCCACATAGTTGGTATTGACTGCGATTTAAGTGAGACAACTTTAAATTTCGCACATAATAATTGTATCTTTGTTTCGATACGTGAATTTGACAAGTACACATGTGCCATATGACGTTGAAGCGTCGCAAAGGCCGTGTATTTCAAATACTTCTGGTTCGTTACACATTATATATCGTGGAATGTTTAATGAATTTAGTACTGGGAGTTGACGATAATATATATATATATATATATATATATATATAGATGTACCGGAATACCTAGGCAAATTGCTTTGCCTAGGTTTTGAAAAGTAGCTTCACTCTTAACGCAATATCTCAGTAACTAATAGTCGGGTTGCTGTCAAATCTTGACACGTTTCATTTGAAGGTTAGTACTATCTAAAAAACATGGATTTAATAACAGTAGCGCCATCTATTTGTCAGACCGGGGACTTTTCAGCCGACCTGGTAAAAAAGAAACGGTATACAATAAGTATCAGTAATAATATACCTAGTTAGATAATAAGTTCCGTTATAAATAATATTAGCAATAAAAAAGAATAGAAAACAACTTTTAGAGAAAATATACTGACAGGAAATGTATTCAGTCAAAGAAAATGCATTCATTTAGCTATCGTTTTAGTTACCTACTAGCAATGCCTAGAGGATGTTTACCAATCATTTAAAAAATGCTATAGTAAAACATTGCTTCGAGAAGGCAACACTTTGTTATTTCTACGCTTTCATGTTTCGAATGAAAGTAGTTTGGTGTTTAAAATAAAACTATAATTTATGAGTTCAAAATCTTGATAAATAAATCGTAGTTAATGCTATTTTACAAATCCAACGTTAGTAGTCTGCCTTTGTTGACACAACACGTTTGTTGACAGTTATACGCACTTGGTAGGTGTTACTACCGTGAGAGAGAACTATTCGTCTATTTCTCGTATAGAAGCAAAAGCACTTATATTGTTTTAACCATCATTAAACAGGACGCGGTATGATGTACGTCATCTTTGTTCATTCACGTATGCGAATATACTTAAATACGTAGTTGTTTCCTTTCAGAGTTCTATAAATCAAATATAAAAGTGTTACAGGTAAACACAACACTTTGTTATTTCTGCATATTTATGCCTTTTTTACCCATACACCAGTACGAAGATAGCATAGTTATTTTCCTTCAGAATCATATAAAATTAACTACAAAATAATATCTATGTTCATCTTTATTAAAAGAAAAACATTTGTTCCTTTTATTGAAATCCTCATATTTAGTCTAGTGAACATATGTAATAATAAAATAAAAATAATTAAAATAATTTTATATTATTTTCCCTGTGCATCACTATATGTTTATTCAAATATTGGTTAATTCAACTTATGAAAGAATGACACTCAATAGTTCATTGAATTAAAAAATTGCTTTTTCTTAGTGTGCTTATTTAAAAAATTCAAGAATTCTTAACACATTTGTAAAATGTACTTCTTTTGATTTTACGAAGACTTTAAATTTTTATTGCAATTATATAATGTTTATATCTGAATCGGTAACGGTTTTTATTATGGATATTTTTAAAATGTCCAAATTTCTGTGAATAACAGAGAACAAAGCGTTCTCTTGCAAAACGGACCATATAATCAAAGGATTTATATCCGAACTGGTTAAGAATTTAAAAATTATGATCAAAGTCTTACTATTTTTTGTCCACAGTAGTATATAGGAACAATTGTAATGAATACCTAGCAAACTTAATTTATAATATTATTAAAAGGGTGAGAAAAAATTTAAGAAATCTTCCTGTCCAGACGAACGGTGAATTAAAATAGAAGTTTTAGAAAAAAACCTGAAAGAATAGGTAAGCATGAACAACTAATATAAACAGATGTGAATAAAGCCAAATCACTGAATAAATCCTTCTTGAAATATCAAATAAAGAGGAATTATGTATTTGCGTATAATAAATCCATCTGAAAAAATCTGGAAGGTTTATTATAGCAACGTTTATCTGATTCGAATTCTTTCTAGATCCATTTTTGAGGGGTATTTAGGTATTAGTATAGTGACATTATAAAGCACCTTCCTAATCGCGAAGGAAAGATTAAGTTGGAATGTTTTAATTTGGAGAAAATGCAGATATTTGAATCATACAAAACCAATCGATGAGCCAAACCATAGGTTTTGCAAACGGCATTGATAAATGTGCACTTTTTAGTTAATTTACTACAAGAGAACGGCATATAATATACGACTTTTATAATAGAATACCGCTTGTTATAGAGCGTTAGAACTACCTTTAAATTTTCAGTATGAATTCATCACACATACACTATCGCTCATAAGTATTTAGTCATCCTTGTTTCATTACAGTTTCTATAGAAAAGTTATAATTATAAAATTTATTTCTGTAGTAAGAAACAGTTTCATAGTAAACATTAAAATCTATAAAAGCTTATTCAAAAGTAATTACGCGATTACCCTATTATTCACAATGAATGATAATACCCTAATAAAACTCCAGGTAGAATAATTGCACTTAAAGGATTAGATCTCTCAATTCTTGGAAATTTTCGATTGTTATGTTTTTATTTTAAAGTATAGTGTTATTGTAAACTATTAAATATTTATACTTGGGTATTTTGGCAAAATTGCAGTTAGTTTTTGTGAAGTGCTCATAGTGATGACATCACGTGCCTAAACGGAAAGAATTGAGTGTAGAAACACGATCGTCCATAATCGCATACCATAAAACTGGCAAAAGCAACCGTGAAATTGCCACAGAACTTAAATCAGTCCACAGTCAGAAAAATAGACGAAAAACAGCCCCAGAAATCACAACAGAAATGAATGCTGTTCGTTGAAAACACATAAGTGTTCCCACAGTTAAACAGCGATTAAAAGAAGCCGATCTTCATGGACGAATTGCAATACGGAAGCCGCTTCTACGCAAGCAAAACGAGCGAGATTTTCGGTTCACGAAGACGCGTTTTCGTGAGGAGATCTGTGGGTGAGCGTGCCCAGGAAGATCTCTCCTAAAAATCGAAAGTATAACAAAAAAGGAACGGTATAAGGCGCATATTAGAGGAAAACGCAATCTCCTCTGGAATTAAAATTTCGGGTCAGAATTTTATCTTCCAACAATATTATGACCCGAAACACACTTCCAACCTACACATCTGCTGTTAATATGAGGAGGAGCCTGCAAGAGGCAGCATGGGGTAAAATAAAACTTGAGGCATTAGGAAAATTAATCGAAAAAATGCCTCGATTGTGTGCTGCAGTGATTAAAAATAAAGGAGGGCATATAGACGAGTCTAAAATTAGATAAATATATTATACATTTATTTTAGATAAAAATATATATTATATATGTATATATGTATTTTTTACTGACCAACTACAAGTACTTTTTGCTTAATGAGCAGGTGCAGAATCCTGCTGAAACCCTAACAGCTCATTATTAGAACACTCACAGCTTATTATTAAACATTGTCTGTGTCTATGGTTTAACAATGTTCTCAAAAGCCTATTTCTTGATACCCTTTTGCATTTGTTTTAGCATTTTTTTCACAAAAATGAAGTTACGTAACTTCGTACCATGAAACCTTAATCATACAATTACCGATGTATGATAGTGTCCTCTTTTAACATGGGAAACAAATTTCACAATCTTCTTTATTGCTGTGGTCCTACCATTTTGTTGATTGTAATGTTTCTCAATATTATAATTTTTTTCACCCGAAAATAGTATACAACGATGTTCAGTTCTTGTGTACCAAATGAATAGTGCTTCCGCTCTTCCTAATTGTACTATTTTTAAACGAACAGTAAGGAAATTACCTTTTTTCACTTTTTTGACAAGTGGTGGAGTTAATACAGAGCACGTTCAGCTGATCCATTGTGGTCGTCAATATACCTTTCAATAATATGATATACAATATAGCAGTTCATTCCCAGACTTCGTAACAATTTAAAAATCACAATAAGAGAATGTCCACACGTACGTAAAGTTTCCTTTCACTCTCCATTCCATAATTATTTTTTATTTTAACCAAGAAAGCTTATTATTTTTAATGCTTCACAATTTATCAAGTAATATAGCTTAATCTTAAATTTACTTGCAAGCGCTACGATCTTAAATTCCATTATACCGAGTTTTTGACTGAACTGAATACGCAACTAGTTAATAGTTTACAAAAAGTAGCTCAATTCGAAATTAATAATGAAATTATTTACATAAAATTTATAAAACATTGAGAATATTTTCTTGCTGTAAATTAAAACAAAATTGAACAAGTTATTTAAACATTGCTATCTGCAGCACAAAGATGTTAAAATTATTATATCACGAATATCAAATATAGAAATGCTATGTGCAGTGTTCCTGGAATTTATATTATGCATCTAATATATTAATATATGTATATCCGACCCATTCAATGGACCAATAATAATAACTTTATCTCTCGAGAAACTATTTCCTGCCTTTTCAATTAACTATGTTTTTAGAAAAGTATTACTGTTTCATTCATGTGTTATCAAAGCAACAAGTTCAACTAAACATGTACATAGTTATTTTATAATAAGGTCATAGTTCATCAAAATTTTATCTACTATTTCCTGTCTCTAACTGTTTTGTTACATATTAACTCTTTTCGTTCTTGGCTCGTGAACCTCGATGTAATTTTTAGAATCTTAATTCATGCATCAAGCCGTGCATAATTTAACATAAATTTTGCGCACGCGTAGACATAGTTTAAACAAAATCAGATGTGACAGAAGATGAACTTAATAAATTCGGACACATATCTACATATGTGAAATCGTTCGGTACAAATTACAGCCGGAATTGTTTTTAATTTTATTTTCTGTAATACGATCTGTTAGGCGTTGCGCTGTAATTTTCTTTGTCGGTATTTCACTCCTATTAGTAATTGATTTTTTATTGCGGAGCTAATTATTGTTTTGTATCGTACTATTTTCTTGGTCACTATACTCAGCAACTTGTGGAATTAAATTGTAATATTGTATGTGTATAAATGGCTTTGACTGCCAGGAAAGATATTCTATTTGTTCATTTAATACTTATCCGCCATAAGAAGTTTTGAAGTCGTTTTGAATTATTTACAAAATAAAATATATTCTGAACAAAGAAACTGAAATATCTACTAATAGAACTGGAAGTATAATATAACCATACATGTGTATGTACCCAACAGTACAATAGGAACAATTTGTAACATAGTGTTTTTAGAATATACAAAATTAGTTTATTTCCTTTACTGTATTTTTTCAAAGTATTTCATTTCCTCTGTTTTAATAAATAGTTTAATTAACCGTTCTAGTAGACGTTTAAATAGATGCAATTCCAACATATATATGCACATATAGATATAATTTTCAAAACTCAAAGAAGTGATGGAAAAGTTGTTTACAGATCACATACAGAAATCATATTTTTTATGAAACCCAATAAATGAACGAAAATATATACCACATATATAACACACGACCCTGTTTAGAAAAAACACCGACATGTTTGAACAGTAAAATTGAGAAATTATAGAAGCCAACCCTAGAAAAAAAGCTGTTGGAAAAGAACATATGAATGGAAATATGTGTAATTGGAGTATTCCCAATTTGAATCAGTCGTGATTTGTACAAGGTCGGGCAAAAGGCATCATCTGATTTTCTTTTGCTATAACTGTTGTTTAGAGTGAAAAGTCATTTGGTTTTTAACTGACTTTGTTTATTCGCATTTATAAATTTTGTTTCAATTAATTGTGGACGTCCGACAAATGGCCGACAAATGGCCGCCGCCGGCGTTCATGCAAATTTGGGCTATTTTGATTACATTTTGCATATGTTGTTCTTTTGCTCCTCCAAGGTACGGGGCTTGTTCGCGTACACCAAGGACTTCAAATATCCCCAGAGGAAGAAGTCCGGAAGAGTCAAATCAAGAGATCTAGCTGGCCAAGACAAATCACCGAAACGCGAGATTACACGCGTTGGAAAGGTATCCTCAAAATACGCATTGTGTCGCATGCAGTATGACAAGTGGTCCTGTCCTATTGGTACCATATGTCCTCCAAATGCAGATCGTCAACTTTCGGTAAGAAAGATTCAGTTGACATGGTCTATAGCGGCTGCCGTTCACCGTAATAACGTTGTCGTCCGCTCCTTCAAAAAATAAGGTCTAATCACCTTTTCCGACGTAGGTGTACACCACACGGTAACTTTGAGAGGGTGTAATGGTGTCTCGTGAATTATGCGTGGATTTTCCGTCTGCCAGAACCGAGAATTTTGCTTATTGATGTGGCCGCTGAGATAAAAATTAGCCTCGTCGCTCATGATCAACTATGACTGAAAATCATCCACTTCGTCGTTGAGACCCAAAATATTACGGCTGTATTCTAAACGGCCACTACAGTCGTTTGACAACAACTATTGGACCATCTGAATTTTATATAGGAACATTTTTAAGTCCAATATTAAAATGCGGCGCAACGCACCCCGTAAAATGTGCAGTTGTTGAGCACATTTTCTTGTGGATGTTTCGGGCTCTTCTACCACATTTTCACGTGTTGCTTCTATGTTTTCAGCCGAACGGCCAGTTCGAAGCCTTCCAATACGTCGCCTAATAAAGGGTTTTCCAATAGGGACTTGACAACTTTTAATTCAATTTGTGAACGCACCCTTTCACTAATTATTCAGTAAACTTAACATTTTCATCATAGTAAAGAACACGAACGAACAACATCTGCAAATTATAAAAATTTACTACAGAAATTCGGAGTCGGTGGCCGCTACTTTAAGAGAGTTAACTCCGATTTTCGGTCGTAATTCTCGCCCTAGTAGACAGGCAGTAACAAGTTTAGTGC
Source organism: Dermolepida albohirtum (assembly GCA_031893035.1). Lineage (NCBI taxonomy): Eukaryota > Metazoa > Arthropoda > Insecta > Coleoptera > Scarabaeidae > Dermolepida > Dermolepida albohirtum. The sequence goes on along the minus strand of JAVIWB010000495.1, from coordinate 46,011 downwards.
AAAAATTTGAGCCTACATACGAATATGTAGGCTCAAATACGAATTGTGTGATGTTGCCGTGCCAGTAAGACAACAGGTTGGTCGAAGTGTCGAAAATATCGCTGCCGTTGAAACGTCCGTAGCAAATCAGTCAATTCCATGGCGTTCTCAAAAGTTGGACATCGCCCAGACTACTTTATGGCGAATTTTGCGTAAGGATCTTGGTTTACACCCATACAAGATCAAGCTGACTCAAGAATTGAAGCCGATGGACCATTTGAAACGACGTACGTTCTTCGATTGGGCTCTGGAAAAGATGCGCCAAGATGATCAATTTCATCGCAAAATCATTTTCAGTGACGAAGCTCATTTTTGGCTCAATGGGTTCGTCAATAAGCAAAATATGCGTTATTGGTCGGGTGAAAATCCACATGTGCTTCATGAAACACCACTTCATCCACAAAAAATAATTGTTTGGTGCGGTTTGCATGCCGGCGGCGTCATAGGGCCATATTTTTTCGTCGACGATAATGATCGTCACGTTACTGTGAATGGTAATCGTTATTGCGCCATGATTACCGATTATTTTTGGCCCAAATTGGAAGATATGGACTTGGACAACATGTGGTTGCAGCAGGACGGTGCTACAAGCCACACATCACATGTTACAATCGATTTATTGAAGAGTAAGTTTGATGAGCGTGTTATCTCAAGAAATGGACCAGTCGATTGGCCGCCTCGTTCGTGCGATTTAGCGCCTCTAGACTTTCTTCTTTGGGGCTACGTCAAGTCATTGGTCTATGCCAACAAGCCGACAACGTTGGAAGAGCTCAGAGCCAACATTGAACGCGAAATAGCAGCCGTTTCGGCCGAATTGTGTGGCCAAGACATCGAAAATTGGGTCCAACGAATCGACAGCTATAAACGTGCTCGCGGTGGCCATATAAACGAAGTCGAGTTTCATTCATAAATGTTTTGATTGTACTTCGACCCGATAATAAAGTTTTTGAAATACAACCATGCTCAGATGTATTAGACACCCCAGGTAAAAACCCTTATTCTCCGTATTATCCAAGTCTGACGGAAATTAACCGTAAAAATAGTTAATGGTATTTACAGAAATGCGTTTTTTAATACCCTAGTTAATCCCCTATTGAAAAGAATAGGTGGAAAGGGGAGATTGTGGATTTTAGAAATTTAGTGTCATTCTAGCAGTGTGTGAGCAACGTGCGTTTGTGAGTTTGTGGTAGAGATCAATTAGATTATCCTATTTTTTCACGTTGTGTCAGTTATTTGTTGAAGAAAAATGCCTAAAAGACGCGAGTTGTCGGTAGGGGAACGCGTCCAAATAGTGCTACTGCATTCCCAGAAGTTATCAATAGCTGCAATTACAAAAAAAAAATGTTCGCGATGTGCAGTCCGCACAACTATTAGTCGCCATCAGGAAAGTGGGTCGTTTGTTAACACACCAAAAAGTGACAGAAAACCCTGTACCTCGATTAGAGAAGACAGAATTTTACAAAGACTGGCTCTCAGTGATAGGAAAAAATCGACGAACAGCTCGCCAGTGAGCTGAAACAGCGTTATCGCGTAACAGTTTCTGCGCAAACAGTGAGAAGGCGTCTCCAGCGTGCTGGTTTACGAGGGTGTAAAGCGCGACGTAAACCGCTTTTAACTGACGCTCATAAAAAGAAGCGGTATTTATGGGCCAAACTACATGAAAATTGGACAATCGAGAAGTGGTCGAAGATTCTTTGGTCTGATGAATCGAATATCGAGGTATATAAGTACATCTTCATGACTAATATTCTTATCGTTGTATGCAATTCAGTCTACATGTAACATTAAACAAAATTAATCCTGTCTAAGTGTTAACTTTGTTCGTTCGCCTGGCAGCTTTGGGGACTACCTGGGACGCTATACGTTCGGCGTAGGCAAGGGGAAGCTCATGAACCACAATGTATCATTCCCACAGTAAAATTTGGAGGTGGTAGTATCATGGTTTGGGGTTGTATGCCTGCATACGGTGTTGGAGAAGTGTACCTGTGCGATGGACGGATGAATAGTCAACGCTATTTAGCCATGTTGGAGGAAGTATTAGAACCGTCTGTACTAGAACTATTCGACCAGGATATTCCACAATACATTTTTCAGCAAGATAATGCGCCCTGCCACAAATCGGGAGCTGTAATGCGTTGGTTCGAGGAAAACACAGTGGAGGTATTGGATTGGCCGTCACAAAGTCCCGATTTGTCGCCCATTGAAAATTTGTGGCGTATCTTAAAAACTAAGATCACGGAACATAAATGCCTGTCAAAAGCAGAATTATCAAAAAAAATTCGCGAAACATGGGCTGCAATACCACCGGCAGAGTGTTACAATTTAGTAGCAAGTATGCCTCGACGAGTGCGAGCTGTCATTAAGGCCAAGGGCGGAGCGACAAAATATTGATAAATTGTACTATATTACTAAATAACACTTTGTACATAATTTTCACAACAGTTTTATTTTCCTCACCTCTCTTTTGACTAAACTATATAAACTATATATGTATGTATGTACATATGTATATAAATTCGTAAGGTGTCTAATACATTTGAGCATGGTTGTATCTCAAATGGTCTGCATTTTATTTTGAAAAAAGTTGTCAAGTCCTTATTGGAAAATCCTTTATATATTTTGATTATGTTGTGCCGCTCTCTTCAAATCGGGACGGCAGACGTCGGATTGCTTACGCTGTGGCCTCTGTACGATTGGGATATTTTCGCTGAAATTCATAATTATCGCGTATTGTTGAGGCGTATATCGATTCATTTTTATTCACTATAAATTTCCGACTTCTCTATTTAACGAATTGTCAAAACCGAACTGACATACGATGCCATTTGCAAAAATGGCAGCACTTTGCAATAGGATGATACTTATTGCCCCACCTGTTATTAATAAACTAGTATAATAATGAAAGAGTGTTGCATAACGCTGAATAAAATAATATATTATACATACATACATACATACATACATACATATATATATATATATATATATATATATATATATATATATATATATATATATATATATATATACCGGGTATCTCATGACATGATTGCCGCAGCTTAAGGATGTGCTCCAGAAGCAATCTCAAGTTAAAAATGTCTAATGAACATATGCTCAAAACTCTATCGTAACTGAGCTACTAGCATCTGTAGTTTTAGATAACTTTAGATAATTATTTATCTTTTAACTAATATTTTTATTAAATAATGTATACAAATAATAATGTCTTATTTCAGTGCAAATTTTCATAGAATTCGTGTAAACAATTAACGGAAAATGGAAATCATATTAAAATAATTGTATATTTGTATTTACAGATGTATGTCATAAATATTTTAAACAAATGTAAAATTGAAAATTGAAGAGGTAAACATAAAAGCAAATCTATATAACAGGAATTTATAAATTGCTACTATTACACAATAGCAAAATCATTGTAATAATTTTGATAGTAACATATCAGTTATTTAAATTACAAAATTATTTTAATACTTGCCTGATAATTCAAGCATTCTGTACATCCTGTTGTATTATCATTGTTCGTCCATAATTTTGTTTGGAGTTTAGTTATTTGAAATTTATCCATTTTAGAATTTGTCTCTGTTATAGAAATAAAGTTCATATGCATTGCGAGAGATATTCTTTGTTGGCCTTGTTGATTAGATGTGGATTTGACGAAAGCGTAAAATAAGTTGAATGGACGTAAGCAGTAACTACAAAAATTTATTTATTATTATATATTGTAAGAGTCAGAGTTCAAAAGTGATCACTAAAAAAAACTAGAGCCAGAAATAACATGATGACTTCACAATATAACCCGATATTTTCAATATTTTCGTAATTAACACATTCGATAAACTCACATAGAGTATGTGTGCGCTCTCCCATTCATAAGTTTCATTCATGTTTGACATTGTTGTATATTAATTATTATGTAATTGTTGCGTTGGCCGCGCATTGTTAAAATACAATAGGATACTGAACAAGATAAATATTCTTATAGCATATTTGTGTATAGATGTGCCATTCAGTTTCGCAATGTGTCCAAAACCTTTAGAATAATCGTATATTTTTGTAAGTACTAATCTTACTTCTTATAAAAGATTACTATATGTAGTATATTTCAACTATTTGTTATAAAAATTAGTTGTCCTTATACATATGTATATCAAAACAAATTTTGTTTGAAATGTAACAATATCATTTTTGTTTACAGTGCAATCACAAATGTAGGCAACTTATTTAACTTATCTTTCCTTGGAATTGTCTAACAAATTATAGCTAAGCAATTTTCCTATTTGTTTCACAATAGAAGCATACATATTGTTAAAATAATTTTTAATATGTATACTTTGACTTGCATATTTTAAGACTATAAAGCTTTTTGTTACTGAATATGATGTTTTTGTTTTTTTTATGTTGCCAAGTAAAAAAGTTTTGGCGAAACTTCGTGAAACTGCTAAAGAAAGTGTTACATAAGCAAATATTTTCACATCGGCATTATTTTGTACAATTCTTAGATTTATCGTATTAGCTTTTATTACTTTTCCCGCATACAACTTCTTGTCAAAGAATACTCTTCTAGCTACCATTTACTTGTCAATTAAGTATTACTATTAAGTTATACATGTAATGATTTTTTTTTATTATTTCAATAGTTAAATAGTCTATTGTTGATTTCTTGTTCTCTTTTAATTCTCCTCTTATATATTTGTTGCAATATTTTTGCTGATAAAATGTGTTTATATAATCAAATCATAATGCTTTATCATTCTAATTATTTTTGTTTTCTATTATGTATAATATTTATATTGCAGTATTATAATAACAGTAATAATATTTAAAAAAAAAAACGATTTATTAGCACACTTTTTGCATAACACTTCAAGATCAGTGTTACTTTCAGTTATTTTTGTTCTGTTATATATATATATATATATATATATATATATATATATATATATATGTATATATATATATGTATATATATATATATATAACAGAACAAAAATATGTATGCATACCATAGATGTGAAAGTATTGAAATTGTATTTATATAAATTTCAAAATTTTAACGATTTCAATACTTTCACATCTATGGTATGCATACATATACATGTACATATATGACGCTAATCAAATATTGTCCAAGCAAATATTGTCATTGTAGATGATTTAAATTTACTTACAGAATGTTTTGTTGGTATTGTTTTGTTTTTATATTGGTATTTACATATTTAGGGTGTGTTTTTCATATATATATATATATACATTTTAAATATCTCTCTAAAATATGTCGATTACACACAAAGGCTTATTCAATGAATTGTGCATATTCTGATTCATTTATTAAAATTTTGATATTAACTTTTAGTCAACAATTTGTTCATTTTAAATATTTTAGATTCAAACAGCATACATGTACTTCTATTTAATTATATAAAAAAGTATTAAGGATGACACAGTACAATATTAATACTAGTGAAGGATATGTGGAGAAGAACGTGATTGGTATCATATTAAATGACACATAACGGTCTGTGTTTGCCGATGGAAAAGACCCCCAAGTCTGCGAGTAGAAGAATCCATCTAGTCACGGCAACGTCATCAAGACGAAACTGGTTTTCACAGTGATTTGACAGATATATTTAATTTCTGAGATCATTGTGAAAGCTGATTTTGTTCCATAAATCATCAGGATCACCAAGCAAGACAACATCGTGAACTATTAATGAGTTCGTATGTTAAAGAACCGTGTCTGTACATACCATATGCATTTAGATAAGCGTAATTTGAATATTTTGATATTGATAATATAAATTTGTACTTTTACGTTATCAAACACCCTAAACGTTTACTCTATTTTTTTAATGATTAAATTAAAACGGTAAAGCAGATTTTCTTGTCCATCACTCATTATGTATGTATACGAGGAGGTACCCAAAAATAACCGGAATGTCTCTAAAAAGCCTGTATTGTATTTTTTTTCACCTATATACTCTCCATTTAACTTTATACACTCATCTAATCGATGATTCCATTGTTGGAAATATTGTTCGAACTCGTTTTCTTGTATAGCTGCAAGCTACTGTATTGTCTTTTTCTTCACATCTTCCACATCGTTGAAACGATGTCCTTTCATGTCCCTCTTCATTCGTGAAAACAAAAAAGTAAGAGGGGTAACAAAGGACTGATAAGGATGTGTAAGCAGGCGCATTGTCATGATGGAAAAACTATTCCCCCATCTGACAAAAATTGGGCCCTGGTTAATTGTCTGCCTGGTTAATTATCTGACCGGGTGGCACGCTGTTCACTTAAGTCTAGCATTGCAAAAAATGACGAGCAAACGAAAATTCTTTTAAAAAAAAATGCACTGTAACAAGACGCAATCTTTTTCGTCTAAAGAACCGACTGCACCGAACGCAGAAGAAGTTGAGTTACGCGTATCTAGCGGCAGGAATACCTGCTAGACAAGCTCCACACACAGTGCTGACATTCCGGTTACTTTTCGGTACCCCCTCGTATGTAGTTTAATTTATTAGAAGGTAATTGTAGGATTTCTTTTTTTTTATTCAAATCGAATATACGAGGGAGCGTTTTTATATTCGCGGAATGGGGGACAAGGGGTGGAAATAAAAAAACCAAATTATTTTTCTTTTTCAATATATTCACCTGCAAGACGGATACATTTTTCACATCTTTCAATTAATTTATTTATACCCTCATAAAAAAATGATTTCTCTTTATCTGCAAAATACGCCGAAACTGCCTCCTTGACTTCATCATCGGTAGTAAATTTTTTACCCCGCAGCTCTTTTTTTATTTTCGGAAACAGGTAATAATCACTCGGGGCCAGGTCTGGGCTGTAGGGTGGGTGATTCACAATTTCGAAGCCCACCTTATGCAGGGCAGCTAACACAACGCGGTTCTTGTGGACGGGCGCGTTGTCGTGCAAAAACAGAACACCTTTTGTCAATTTTCCCCGTCTTTTCTCTTTAATGGCTTCTTTTAGTCGCTCTAATATTGAAGCGTAATATTCTCCGGTTATAGAAACACCTTTATCTTTATAATCAATCAACAATATTCCTTCTGAGTCCCAAAATACCGTTGCCATGAGTTTCCCAGCTGATTGTGACACTTTAAATTTCTTGGGAGGTGCTGTGCCCTTTTTATGCCACTGCATGGAGTCTTGTTTGGACTCAAGTTCATAATGATGAACCCAAATTTCGTCTCCAGTAACAATTCCACTCAATACACCATCCTTGTCTTCATTACAGAGGTCCAAAAATGCACACGAACACTCTACGCGTGAGCATTCTCGGCACCCATCTTGCGCTGACCTTAGACATGCCGAGATGATCGTGTAGGATTTTAAAAATTGTTGTATCGGATACTCCAACCATTTCTGCGAGTTGTTTCTTCTTTAGTCGAGCATCTTCGAGTACAATTTGTTCAACTTTTTGGATAAGTGCTGGCGTGGTCACCTCAATGCTCCTGCCCGGCCTCAGGTCGTCTTCAAGGGATTCCCTTCCTTGTTTAAATAAACTATGCCACTTGTACACCATGGTTTTTCCTGGACAAGAGTCGCCGTAAACCAATGACATCTCATTCATTATGGTCGCGACTGATTTTCCTTGCCTGGTAAGGAACTTTATAACGGCACGATATTCGATTTTTTCCATATTTCACTTTTCACTCCTGATTATGTTACTTGGTTGACGATAGCTCAAAGACTAACTGTCTAATAACAATGAAACTTCGTATTTATACTAATCATGAGTCGCTGCACAGACCACGCCCCCAATGCGCCTACTCATCCCTCTACAACCCGCTCATTCCGCGAATATAAAAACGCTCCCTCGTATATTATATTTTATTGTATATTTTAGTTTAATAACACCACATTAAATAAGATTAAAATATGTATCAGTTTCCCCATATACATACAGACATAAAAGCTAATAATTTGCAGATACTTCTTAAGAAGCTCTTAATTAAGAAATCGACACGATAAGAGTGTAATAATTTGATTCTCCAATTGCCAACGAGTAGATTATTTTTAGACTTACAGTGATGAAAATATTCATATAAAAAATCATTGAAAATTATCGGCATAATTCTTAAGTTATAGTTACCAAAATGTAAAAGTAAGTCGTCGATATTAATTATAGTTTGGTTGTTACGAAGAGAAGAGATTAAATCAGGAAATAATTATGTATAAAAAACTGAAAGTTCCTAACAAAAGAACTTAAAGGGTGAGAATTGAATACATATTTTATTGAAACAAGAGTCATTCAGTTGTAGAAACACTATACTATGCACATTAAAATTTATCTTACATGTTATTTGGCTAATTTAACTATGCGTTTCCATAAACCATCAAAAGACGGGAGAAGTAAGACTCGGCAACACCATCTTTCGGAAAAACTTTCCATTATACGGGGTATTTCAAAAAGAATATACGTATTTCGAATGCATATATTTATTAAACTTTAAGACATACGAATATGAAACTCTACACACATATTTACGAACCTCTTAAGTTCAAATTACAGATGTTCAATATGTCCTCCATCAGCGACACGAACAATATCGCATCAATACCCAAATTACTTCCATACTCGAGCAAGCATGTCCTTCGTCACTGATGTTATGGCCGTACTGCCATAACATCCGGATCCGGTTATTCAACTCTTCCAGGATCTGTGGGAGTGATGATACATAAGCGTTGTCTTTAACGAAATCCCAGAATAAGTCACAGGGTGTCAAATCCGGTAACCGTGGAGCCCAACTGAGACATGCTAAGTCGCCAGCTCCTTGACGATCAATCCAACGGTTCGGTAGAGTCTCTTTCAGATATTCACGCACTTGGCGACTCCAGTGAGAGGGTGCCGCGTCATGTTGAAAAATGAAGTTGTCTTGGTGCAGCCTCGGAAACAACCAGTTTTGTAACATAGCGAGATACTGCTGACCGTTAACCGTGTTTCCATCAAAGAAGAATAGGCCGTAAACAGATGATCGGGATATCGCACAAAACACATTGATTTTAGGCGAAGCTCATACATGTTCAATGGCTGCATGTGGGTTCTGTAGACCCCAAATTCGAACATTGTGTTTGTTTACCAGACTACTAACATGGAAATTCGCTTCATCACTGAACAGGATGCTTTGTGCGAAAGTGTTATCATTGTCAATAGCATCAAGAATCTCATTACAAAATGCCGCACGCGTCCGTTTGTCATCAGGACACATAGCTTGTAACAACTGTAACTTGTACGGCTTCATTACCAACCGACGTCTCAAAACACGCCAAATTGTCGTTCTAGGCAGTTGTAACTCCCGACTAAAACGACGAGTTGATTTTGAAGGATTACGTTGGAAAGCAGTTTGAATTCGTGCAACAGACGACAACTGACATCTAGCGGCTGTTAAATAAACTAGACTATGTATTTGTTTCTCCAATAGCCGAGCCGAGGCGCAGCAATCGATAGTTTGGACAAAACAATACTTTGTAATACGTATATTCTTTTTGAAACACGCTGTATTTTAAACGTGCCATATATTTTATGATAATATATAGCCCCAAGTGAATTCCTTTTTTTCTTCAAATTTAAACTTTTCCATGCTGGAAAAAAGTTTCGGTGCTATTAAAAATTTGTTGCAACATCGAAACAGTATATTGAAGGTCTTGGTTCAAATCGCATCAAATCATCCTCATATATCTCCATATTAGATGCGCCAAAATGTTGACTGTGACGGTAGCTACATACGGACTAATTTTGGTTTCTTCTACTTACTATTCCGTATTATTGATTATTTTTCACAGTCTAATTAGTTTCATTTTGCAAAAACGTATCAAGCGAGTTTTTCTGACTATCATGTATTGGTTTTGAAGACATCATTTATATTTTATCTTAAATTGTCAAAAAATTTAAAAAATTTCATTAATTATTTTTTGCCAAACTCTGTGTAAGTAATACTCGTTGTTTCATATACACCGATTTAATAAACAGAGAATGATAGAAGGACTTTACCGATGGTGTTTCAATTTGAACAAGATGCCTGTTTGCAATCGTCTTTAACCAATTAACATTTGCCATACCTCTCTCCCTATTGATATCCACGATCTGTTTATACTTGTTCTTTACAAATATCTCATGTTTCTTTTATATGTATATTAATTCTAGAAAGAGTTAACTTATAAAGAAAATTAAACATTAAAAATCAAATGATCATTGTTTGAATTTCGAATTTGAATTTTGCTCATTTTAATTGCTTATATTTTCAAACATTTTATTTAATGTGTAAATGTATTTTAATATCATAAAATATTTCCAATATTTCTTGATCTGATATGCCCATTTATTAACTATTAAATGAACTACTCTGCTGATTAAAATATTCATATCTGTTCTACCGATTGAACTTACTAATCGAAGTAATAATAAATATAGAGCAAAAAAAAAAACAAAGGCTGTATATGTATTATGATTATCAATTTTGTGTTGAGTGGCCTCTATTATCTTGGTAACTTATTTTATTTTCAATTCTATATCATTTTTTCTCCCAGGAATTTTTTCGTTCTACATTACGCTTTTCAATCGCTTAAAATAAGTAGGTTGCTTTAAAAGTTTTTCGGTTCAACTACTTCCCGTAAAGTGGCGCTGTCGGAAATGTTTTTGTCATATTCTCTGAGATTTTTCGGTCCGAATAGCATTTACAAATTGCTAGCATATACTAGCTGTAGTCTCTTTTCAGTAATTTTTTAAATGAAGTGAGTTTTGTGAAAAATTGAAATGTAGGCACGAAAATTTTCGAGCCATGATTTTCTATGACTTTAAAGACTCAACAAGTGTGTTCGCAAAAAATCAAGCTATTGTTGGGCGATGAAGCACCATCCTTGGTGGCTGTCGAACGGATGTACAACAAGTTCCAGCGTGGACGTATTTCATTGCACTGCAGTCACTCCAAAAGACATCGACGTCGTGTACAACATGTTCAAGATACACATACAAACATATTCGGGCATCATTGGATATACACATGACTCAAATCGGAACTATCGTACATGATCATCTTGCCGTCAGAAATTTTTGCGCTCGGTGGATACCACACAATTTAACGGAAGCTCAAAAGAGCGCATATGGATTGGTTTAAAAAATGCTTAGAAAATTCAACCAAGGTCGAGAAAAATCAGTATACGACATCATTACACGTGACGAAAGTTGAATCTATTGTTAACCAGCCAAGCTATAACGCAAGCGACAATCGGCTCAATGGGCCTTCAAAGCCGAGGAGAGACTCACGAAAGTGAGACACGGACAAAGCTCTGGCAAGAAAATGATGGCTTTTTTTTTTCAGACGCACCGGTCATCTTGCTACTATTCCGCAAGGAGATCATTGCACAATCAATGCTGAATGGTATACAGCCATTTGTTTGAAAACTGTCTTCCAAAAAGAGCGACAAAAACGAATCATTCTGCACCAAGATAAAACACCAGCATACACGCATCTTAAATATCAGAGTTTTTTGCCACTTCACGAACAGAATTGATGAATCATTCGCCTTATAGTCCCCACCTGGCACCTCGTGACTTCTTTTTATTCCCACATATAAAAGACAAAATGCGTGGATTGAAATTTATTACCTTGGAAGCGACTGTGAAAGCCTACGAAAACTTCGTGTCTGAGGTGACTCAATAACAATAGGTCCAACGTTTTGACAACTGATTCCACTAAATGCAGAAGTGCATAAATCATAAAGGCGAACATTTCGAAAAACAACAAAAAAAATCGATTGAAATAATTGGCTTTTTCTCTATCATCCGCAAAATTTTTAAAGGAACCTACGTATTTGTTTCTATCGATACACAAAGGATAACAAATGTTACGTGCATAAATTGGCATCAATAGTCGAGGACCCTGGAAAGAGGCTACTCTTACTTCAGAATCTGGGAGGGGAGAGAGACATTTTTGATGAGATAAGACAGAGAAGAGTAACAGGTGAGGTGAAGAGGTCGCACGCTTACTGCCGCACCCACGTTATATATAAAAGTGATCCGGAAGTAATCCTTCGAAGTGTTTAGTGATGGAATAGTTCTCCTGCAACCATATATTGGATCTGATTCGAAGATTACCAAACATTGTAGACAAGATTTTGGGGAAGTGCCCCTGCGTGTTACGTATCTGTCTCTGTACACCTTTTTGGGTGGATTTATTCGGATGAACGTCGGCGTGGAGAGCCTGCAGAATTTTCCGTAAGCGAACCTAAAGGCGGTCCTTATTTTAGTAATTAGCTTAATAAGGTAGGCACCCTTTGTAATTGTCTCATCGCCATTATCGAGAAAACTCCGTCGATCACGACGAAGGAATTTCACCGGACGTGTGGACACTCAGCAGTCCCTGAATTCGTCGAACTTTAATTGCAAATGTTGATGATGTGCGAATAATGTGACCTTTCTTTTGTTTTAAGCCAACCGAAAAATTAGAGTCAGTTGCTTTTTGGTTGTTAAATTAGATATAATGAAATTTGGTTACCGCTTTACGGCCTGGTGAAAATATTAGAAACATTTTCTTTTTTTTTTCTTATTATTAAATTTCATATAATAAATCTTGTTAAATAAATTATAACGTTCACGAACGGCACGTTCTACATGTACTTTTTCCTTGTTTTCTTTAGTTCATGTGTAAGAAACAGTCAACTTGTGCACATCTGTTAAATGTTTTATATTTAAACATCTGATAAAAATTACCTGTACCGTCGCACAGATGGGCATTTGGAAAACTAAATGTAATTTTTTTGTAGATTTTGTTTCAATTTTGAGGTTGCAGGAACGCTTAGTTTAATAGCCTTATAAACAAACAAAAAAATTCTTGTAATTACCGTTCTTATAATTCGTCACTCATAACCAATTCGAAATTGAAGACTCGGTTTGCTTTATTTAGTTGATAGAATTCTCGTTTTCGAGTAAATTCAATGCATTAATTTTCTCTCTTTTTTTTTTTTACTTGAGACCGATGTTTGTGAAGTGATTTTTAATTTGTAATATACCCCGTTGGTCAAAATTTTGTTAAAACACATTAGTAATTTGATTTAGCTTTATTGGATTGTTTCGCTTTAATTTGTAATATACCCCGTTGGTCAAAATTTTGTTACAAAACATTAATAATTTGATTTAGCTTTATTGGATTGTGTCGCTTTAATTTGTAATATACACCGTTGGCCTAAATGTTTGGTATCAACGCAGATAATAAGGTAATTTAAATTTATTTAATTGTCAATAAACTATTCCCTCTTTTTTGATACGCAAGTGTTGTTGTCTTTCTTTTGTCTTTCCCCTTCTCCCCTCGTAAAGTAATTAACAAGTAACAATTGGCGAATTCCAACTAGGAACTCCCGCCCTCATTGACAGCCACTTGGATCTTAACATTGATCCAGGTGTTGCTAGGGATAAATGTTGTGGCGCCCCAAAGATCCTAAGAATTTGTGACCGCGATCCGTCTCCCAACGTGAGAAACTGAGCTAGGTCCACTAGCAGCAACCCAGGGCTGATAAAAAAACTGCAATCCGGGCTAAAGGGAAAAGTCACTCTGATTCCAAAGGGGTGACACGCCGTAACACAAAGAATAATTTCTTTGTTATCCTTTGTGCTCTGTAGCTGTATCCTTGCCGTTGCTTATTTTGTAACCTTAGTTTGTTTTATTTTAAGTCGCCGCGAAGGACAACGCAAACGTGAAGTGTGTTTCCCTGACTAGTTTTCTGCTTTAGTTTATTTTTGTTGTAATGTTTCTTGTATGCAAATGTTGAAATAAACAATTTCCTAAGAAGGATACTATAAACTATTTTGTGTGCAAAGTAATATGTAGCCCTATAATATTTATATACTAGAATGAATGAAAAAATACACTGTGCTTCCTCTTTATCTGACAATTTCAAATTCTTACTGACGCGATCTCAGCTTTGCAAAAGAGATTATGTCAAGAAGCGTGTAATTTTCTATTTGGCTGGGAGCTGGGGAAAAATAAATTAGAGATAATTACAAACAAGCCAGCCCTTGAAAGTTGTATCGAAAAATACCGAAGAAAAATTACTTTTGTGTAATGCAAGTGAATTAAATAATTATCAGAATTACAATAAAATATTTTTTTCGAAGGATATAACAGCGGGACAAATTGAATACAAGAAAAAAATGCCTTTTGAATTTAGACAATGTAAAGCTAGTGGTGAGAATATAGCTTTTAGGTATTCTATTGATATATTTAAAATTACAGCTGCAAGGACCTTACTTCTATCCAACAGTCAACATTAAGTTTGAACTTTTATTACCAGTATGATGGTCATAGTATATTCCTATAGTTACTTTAAGTACTAAAATATTTGAATTCTACAATAATCTTCTATCGCATGGTGATATTGACGTCATATTATTAACTGAGGCTTGGGGTAACTACGTGTATGTTTTACCGAAGAATTATTCAGGGGAATGTTAGATAGAAGACTGGCCACTAACTTCACTGCACCTCCACCGCGGTGCAGTGAAGTTAGATTTCCGGTCATGATCGGTATCACCACAATATCGACTTAGATTTAGTATAGTTTATTAGTATTTAAAACTATATTACTACTGTGTTGTATATATCCTCTTGTCTACACCAATACACTTTGTGATCATAGAATTACAGTTTATTTTGCGTAAAATTGTAATGCACCTGATTTTAATTACACGAATGATTCTTATTCTAATGCGATAAACAATTTTGCTAATTCCTCTGCAGCTATTCAAAAGAATTATCTAAGACATATGTGGGCAACAACCGGCCCGCTGTAAGATTTGGTCCGGCCCACGAGACATTGTCGTATTATTTCATGTCTGATATCTATCGCTAAAAAATATGAACACTACTTTAAAGGACTACTTTCAAACGCGGCCCGCAAACGTATTTGCACATTAAAGTTTGGCCCACAACATGTCAAAGGTTGCCCATACCTGATCTAAGAGATTGCAAATTGAGTTATTTCTAGACTTGATTTTTTGCTCAGAACATTTGTTATATATGTTAATGCATCCTGATGGCAGAAGATGCATATTATCAAGCTTTAACATTTGACGTCAAGTATAAGTTATAAAAACTTTGAATACTGCCAATTTTAATTTTTTTAAATCATCTTCAACTGTAGAATTTAATCAGGCAAGTGAATTGGCGTTCTGTACTAGATTGTGAGGATGTGGATGGAACATGTGATAGAGTTACGGATATATTAGTGAGTAGTTTCAGGGAGGTTGTCCCTTTGCGTAGATCGGATGGTTATTCGTTTCCTATCTAGTTTTCATCTCATACTCGCAGACTGACTGTAATTGAGAGGCACTATTTAACTATGTATAGACGTACCAACTTTGAATTCTCCCATAACAGATTTAAGGGTCTTAGGAAAAAGGTAAATCGAGTATTAATTATGATTTTGGAAACTACATAATTGACATTAACAGAGACGTGAGACTGAATCAAACAAACTGTGGAATTTTCTTAAAAAAGTCAAGTTCTACGCCAGGCAGGATGGCGTATGATAAGGTTATTTTGTCCTCGCCTTCTGATATAACGAACACCTTTGCTGAACATCTTGCAAATGTGTACGCAAAAGTCGACATCATGTACACAATACTATTGACAATGTTTTTCCATTGGGATTTATTTTAAACAGGTTCACTAGATCTGACGTTTTTCGAGGATTTGCTAACTTGAAGGGAAAACTGACTATGGGGTCAGATGGGTTGCGTGATTTTATTTTTAAAGCTTGCCGTTAGGTTTTGTTGAAGCTACTCTGTCATATCTTTAATCTGATATTGATGAAGAAGGAGTTTTCTGCTGGTTGGATATTGTCTAGATTAGTGCCCATGTTTAAATCTGGTAATAGTAATGGGATTAAAAATTATCGGCCGGTGTTCATAGTATGTAACTTTTTTAAGATATTTTAGGCATTTTAGGTTGACGCGATTTATCGATTTATGCCAAAATCTCGAAAGCTTTAGATGGAGTACAGCATGTTGTGATGGTTAAGTTGCATCGGCTTGGATTTTCGGATGATTATATTGAGCTGAAGTTTCACTTGACCGTGAAGATGAGGAGATTTCGATATTCTATTAGTTCAATTAATCAATCACTTAATTTCAACTATAGTTAACCTCAAAATGGAAATTTACGTAGTGAATAACTATTAGAAAAAAAAAACTTTTTAATACACAAATCGTTGGATGAAAACTTGGTCAGCTAATTTGGCTTTAGGTAAAGTATTTATCTCAGAAAAAACAAAATAGAAAAAATTATTAACTTAGAAAAGCAGAAAAAACACAAAAGTTTAACATTTAAATTAGCAGATAAATTGAACACAGAAAATAGTTTTAAATCTTATATAATTAAACATTTCGTACTTTCTAAAGGTATTATTTGACAAATGAACAAAGAATTTATAGAAGAAGCTGTTTTATGGGCACGTACAGATAATAAGCGGAAGATTGTGGAGGTTAAAGACATAAAAGAGAAACTGCAAATGCTGACAATAAAAACACAGTTTTGTATGTGGCTATTACCTCTTTTGTTGTTATATTCAAATGTTGTCGATATTAACTTACTAAAAGCCAATGTCGCTCCAATTTGCGTTGTCAGTCATGTTAAAAAAATACGAACTTGGTGCATGCAGTAAGAAAGATTTTTCAGTGATTCCCACTATAGTACTGACCAAGGTATTACATATCTAAAATGATTTTCAAAGTTCATTGAACAAAATAAAATCAAATCTCTTATGACGGCATATTTTCAAGCTTCATCATTGCTGTACACCTCTCCATTTACCAAGCAAGTTGATTAGATTAAATAATGAGTTAAATTTTTCTTTTATTAATAATAAACAAAACGACTCCCTTAAATACTCAGTATCAGAAACCTCTTTTACTTGGGCCTCTAAAAAATCAAGTTACCATTACTCTAAGGCAGTATATCCTACTAAATGTCTACTAGGTAACACAAACAATAATAATAATTTATTAAATTTACTTAATAGTCGACCGAGTATTCTACGAAAACATCCTGCTTTGACAATATTCCTAAATCAAGTTCTATATCTAAATATTCAGAAATGATATCATCATTGAGATTAATATATAAAAACATAGGTAATATTCTAAAATCAATCTTACTCTCTCACACCATATCATTTTCTTTATAGCTAGACAACCTACATACCATACAAAAAAAGCATTGATTCATTAAAAACATTCTAGTGGAATATAAAATTTTTTCAAAGAATGAACTAAGTCTCTTGAAAATCACGGTGCGGACATTGTATTATAATTTTATCTGAAACATGGTCAAAACAGCATTTTATACAAACTAACTCCTGACTATAATGCTATCCATAATACTATGGGCAGATGCTATCCATAATACTATGGGCAGATGCTATCCATAATAAACGAGCAGATGACTGGAGAGATTATCTATTCCCATGAAGAAAGATATATTATTTACATTTCATATTCTGATGTTTGAGAATTCGTCCAGAAGTCAGTTTATTATCTTTAAAATTTTTAATATCTTTCATAATCATATATTCGTCCGGATTTAAACATTTCTTTATCTATAAGGTCATCTGTGATACGAAATGAGTCTGTCTTTTTTATAATGGAAGATTTCAATGGTCACAATACATATCGGAGCTATTATTTGGATTCCAAAGGTGATATTTTATACTCAATGCGTGACCACAACCATTTAGTAACCAAATAGTAGTATACCTACGAGGCTTAATCGACAGAGTGTCATGTTAGTGGATTGACTTATCCATATGTTCTGCTGAAATTGGTCTTGTATCATTCTACATTATTTTAGAGGATACTCTGGACAGTGACTATTTTCCAGTAACCACCTCATCCATTGACAAACATTTTTATATTTAATTCATATGTTAATAGAAATAACACTAATTGGTAAGAATATACTAATACACCAGACATCTGAATTTAAAATTCTAGTTCTTATTCCTGTAATAATTCTTTAGAATCAATATTAGAAATAGCTACTGCTAGTATCCCTAAAACTAAGGGTAATTATAGAACCCAGGCATTCTGCCTGTATTGAGATGACTTTTGTAACAAAAGAGTCAAATTTAGAAAATTTCTCATTAGAAGCAAATAAAAAAACTATGGGTTCATATCTAATTGCTCATAACTAATTACCAAAGTTAAATTTATACTTCAAAGTTAATTTTCTAGTAAAATTAATAGGGACACCTTGAACGTCATAAAGGGGTATATATATTAAATGCTTAAAATCTGAATTGAAATCAACCATTTAGGAATTAGTGTTGGAAGAATTCTCAAACAACTATTCTCCCGATTATGTTGCTTTCGAGGAATATTGCAGACTCACGGTTGTCTCTGATAGACGAGCGTTAGATTAAGACTTTGTATTAATTGAATTGAAAAATTCCCTTAAACATTCTAAAGATACATTTTCACACCCAGGGGGAGTCAAATAATCTATGCTTTTGTATTTAACTGTATCAGATAAAAGAATTTTACTAGACATTTTCGACAATGTTTGGTACAGAGAATCAATTCCTATTCGTATACAAAAACTTGGAAAATCACTGAAGTCGGCTTCTAATTTTAGACGTATTGCCCTACTTGTTACAACCAAAAAATTCTTTAAACACCTCACCAAGACCTCATCGTCCTAAATTGGGGAAGTATTAGTTATCAATCATCAGAAAATATGAAATTATTCTATAAAACCTTAAAAATAAGGAAATAACGATAAAATAGATAAAGAAGGAAAGATATGTGTGATATTTCTTGAACAACAACAGAGACAACCCAATAAAAGACAACGAGTTACAAATGAAATATAAATACATACAAAGGGTACTAGGAAAGTATTGCAATATGACTCAACAATGAATCGTAGGAAGCTGCTTGTTGCTGCATGTTGAGACATGTTCATACGTGCATAGTAGCCGCCGCGCCATGTCGATGGGCTCAGTTATTCATTAGCAGTGAGAGTGTAAAGAGCTTGCGATGGCATCGTGGTCACGAAATGAAATAAGGGAATATAATTTCGTGCGTGGTTTAAACATACATAGACCAGTGCTTCCAAGAAATGACTCTTGCACTAGATGATATTTGTCCACATCGCACAACAACATTCACGCGGTATAGAGAATTCCAAAGGTGAAATTTAACTGTGGAGGATGCTGAGAGGCCGGGAAGGCCACGAACGTCAGTTACGGAGGAAAACGTTACTACTGTGAGGAAAATGCTTGGCGAGGACAGGCGAATGACCTACCAACAGATAGAGGATACTTCAGGCCTAAATGCATCAGCAATTCGTTCGATTCTGTATGATCATTTGCACGTGAAGAAACTTTGTTCGCTCTGGATGCGCAACGACTGACTGAAAAGCAGATGACACGACGTGTGATTTAGTGCCGGGAGATGCTAAAAAAGTTTAATAAGGGACAATCTCGGTATGTGAATAATATCGTGACAGATGACGAGACTAGGCTGTATTAATACGATGTACCAACCAAAGCTCAAAACAAAGTTTGGGGTCTTTGATGATGAGGACACACCCGTAGTTGTCAGAAAATCCCGATCTGTATAGAAGAAAATGATAGCTGTATTTTTCAAATCGAGTGGAATTGTGGAACGCGTCGTTTTGGACACACAAAAGACAGTCACAGCTAAGTGGTGTACTGAACAGTGCCTGCCTAAAGTCATTGTATCTATGAAGAACCTGCGGTCAAAGTCAAGAATGGACACCTGATTCCTCCATCACGATAATGCTCTAGCTCACTGCGCCAAAACCTGTACCGTATATTTGACCACGACAGGATTGAAACTTCTCGAGCACCCTTCCTACAGTCGAGATCTTGCTTCCTGCGACTTTGCACTGTTCCCGCATGTGAAAATGACCTTCTGCGGGCTTGGGACAACTAGTGTGCTTTGCTCCCTAGTGAAACTTGGCAGAACTGGTTTTAAGATTGGTTTCGGAGGATGGAGAGGTGTATTGAGTGTAGAGGAAATTACTTTGAAAAAATTAAATAAACAAAGCTTTATTGCAAAACATTTCTAGTACCCTTTGTACGAACCAAAACTCAAAAGCGTAATAAGTGGAAACGAATTAAAAGATGCAATTCGAAGAATAAAGATAGGAGAGACACGAGACAACCAGTGATGACAAACAAATATACTTAAGCTATCTGCTTCTGGGCTTCCGGGTTGGAACCACGTCACTTGTATAACTGCCGACGTTTTGTACCCATTTGTATGGGACATCTTCAGGGCTGAACTACTGCACTGAAACTGATGTAAGTCGATGGTGTAAGTGGATGGAGATAAGATCTTGAGCAAGGAATCCTGCACAGGATTCCTTGCTCATACGACAGGGTATATATTGGTGAAACAAAGCGGGCTGTCGGCACTCGTGTTTCTGAACATGAGCGTTGTACTAGGTTGCTGTGCATAGCCGGTTCTACACTTGCCGAGCATAGGTTGGAAACCGGGCACCATATTCATTTTAATTCGACCAAGATTCTATCCCGTACTAACCATTATTATGGTCGCAAAATCTGTGAAACTATAGATCTCTAACGACCCCAATAACCTTAACCGCGATGATGGCTACCCCCTACACAACGTCTGGCAATCCTGCATCTCCAAACTACCCTACCGCAACCGTAATGCTTCATTGACCCATGACCCATTACCCACATACAAACCCGTCCACCATCGACTTACACCAGTTTCAGTGCAGTAGTTTAGCCCCGAAGATGTCCCATACAAATGGGTACGAAACGTCGGCGGATATACAAATGACGCGGTTACAGCCCGGAAGCCCAGAAGCAGATAGTATGGATCATGACCGCGGAAGTCTACGTACCAGATTAAATATACCTAAGTTTTATAGATATGGAGAAAGCGTTCAATGCGATCAAAAGAAAGCCAATATGGGATAGGTAGGAAAGAAAATAAAATGACAGTTCAGGTAATTAAAAGTACATATAAGAAAACAATCAACCAAATAAGAACACAAAACAAAACTAACTATCAGACACATTCATAATAACGAAAGCAATATAGGATGGAAGTTAAGCCCAGTTTTATTTACAAACGCAATTGATGGTTAAACTAGCGAACGTAAAAACAATTTAAATAAATAAATATATATAGTCATGTGCACGAAAATAGCAGTGGTCTTAAATTTGATGAAATATCAATTTATACGTTAAATAAAAGAAATTCAAGTTTATTGGACTCTTTAGTCAACTCCACTCCTAAATTTTCAGTGGAGTTTAAGTCTAGCGATTGTGCCAGCCAACCCAAAACGCGAACGTTATTATTTTGTAATCACGTTTTCGCTTTACGAGAAACATGTTATCCTGCATATTCAACAACCATCTTGGTGGCATTTTTCCCTTTGCATACGGTAGAAGCACAGTTTGTATTATGTTTACATAGACAACAGCATTCATTATGCCTTCTATCTTGTGCTAAGAAACTACGCCATACCACGAAAAACACCCGCACAGATGCTTGAGCCTCCAAATTTTACCGTCTTTTTGGTGTACTAGGGTTGAAATGCTGTCAATGGTGATCTTTGTACGTATTGTTGGTATGCACCGGAGTTAAACAAAACTATTTGTGATTCATCGGACCACAGTACATTACGCCACCTTTCTTCACCCCATTGTACGTGTTCATGAGTAAACGACAATCTACGTTCTCTTCGTCTAATAGTAGAAATGCTTATGCAAAGGTGTAACTCACTTTTAATTGCAGTTGAACTTGTGAACGATGTCTTTGCACAGGTTAAAATTTTTCTGTCGTCTCTAGGGCTAGTTTTCCTTTTACCATCACGATTTTTTTTAATTTCTCTCCAGTTCTTAGCGTTTGCAATTACTTTCTGAGAACATGAGAGCGTATTTTGTATACACAGCTTTTGTCTCTACTAAGTAGATCGAGTATAATTGTTCTTTGTTCCGACTGAAAATGTTTTGCTCGGCTCATATTAAAACAGAAATTGATGATTTAACAATTGTTGAATTACTCTGCAACAAACTGTATATATCTGCGTTTAGTGCTGCCAGCTATGGTATTACTATTCTAATGCCCAGGCAAATAACAGCACATAACTTGGAAACTAAGTAATTCCACCTCATATTCGGTATTTTAGCAGAAACCATATACATTCAGAGATTTTAAATAATTTCAATGTAGCTGCATCAGAATTGTCTGTTGTAAATGTTATTTATAAGTATTAATTTAGGACTGCTATTTTCGTAACGATGACTATATATGTACATACATGTACGTCGTATATATTGTAATGAAATAAATCTATATCACTGAACGCAGAAATGTGCACATTCACAAACGACATAACATAGCATACATACATAAACAAAAACAGATACAAACAAGTTTGGAATAAACATAAACCCACAAAGAACATAAGAAATAAAAATAACAATAGGATGTTTTAAGTTTTGCATAGTGGGACATAGAGGGCGCCACTAATCGAGTGTCAGTACTAAAAATTAACCTCCATCTTTAGTTAACCTAGGTCCAAAGTTTCAGTATGAAACGTGTAGTGTTGTAGCTACAACGAACTGTCAAAGTTGACAAGTTAGTTGAAAAATGGAATTAAACCAAGAATTTTCGCGGAATAGCTTCTTATAATTTTCAAAGACAATTATCTCAACAAGAATGTCTCGCAGAATTGGTTTTTGTTTTCGGCAATGAAGCACCATATAATCCAATAATTTCTCGTTGGTATAGATAATTCAAACGTTAACGAATTAATCTCAACGACGATCCAAGAGCAGGTTCACCAAAAACGGATTCACTTGAGAAAACGTCAATGCTGTGCGCAAGATCATCAACAAAGATCGACATGTTACATATCGGTAGATTGAAGCATTATTGGGTATTTCAAAGATCTCAATTCAAAAAATTTTGCATAAAGAATTGTGTATAATAAAATTTGTTTCCTGTTGGATACCGCATCTGTTGACCGAAGGACAAAAAGCAGCTAGGATGAATTGGTGTGGAAAAAACCCTAGGTCGCTACAACCTCCTAGAAACGTGTACACCATTATTAGAGGTGATGAATCTTGGATTTAGTCAAACGAGCCAGAAAATAAACGCCAGTTGTCTGTTTGGGTGTTCCAAGGTGAAGAAAAGCCGACAAAAGTCATCCGTTCTCGAAGTGTTTCCAAAACGATGGTTGCGACATTTATCTCGAAAGCAGGTCATGTAGAAACTCTACAAGATCAACGAGCTATTACTGACAATTAATATAGAACCATTTGTTCGCCGTAAGTTATCACTGAGCTTCGAAAAACTAACCCCGAACAACGATTCATCCTCCAGCAAGATAATGCAAGTTCCCATAGCAAGATAATTGAATTTTTTACGCGACAAGACAGATTTCGTTACTTTTCCGAAAAGAACGGACTGCGTGGACAAAGGATTCAATCGTTAGAAGGAGCAGTCGATGCCTTCAAAAACGTAATTTTGACTGAACCAATAAGTGAGTGGAACAATTGCTTCCAGAGTTGTTCAACCTCATGCAAAGCGCATGGAGAATATTTGGAAAAAAAATGAAGTCTTTAAAAGCTATCTATAGTTTTATTCCAGTTTTATATGCAAAACTTAAAAGACAACCCACGTAGTAGAGACTACGTAAACGATGTAATAAACAAAATGTTAGACAGAATTGGAAGACTATTCATGCAGTAAATAAAGGATTTTAAATAATAAACAGGTATCGAATAAAACTAACATGGTCATATACAAGACCAATGCAATCCAACAATAATATGACATGAATGTGAAGACTGCATACTAAATGAAAGGCACAAAAGTAGACGCGAAAACTATAAAAATGAGATATCTCAAAAGAGTAACGAACATAAAAGGCATGAATAAAGTAAGAAACATTGTAATATGAGACGGATTAGAAATAAAGCCATCAATAGAGAAGATTGACGAATGTAGACTGGTCATATGTTTAGAATGGAAAACGACATGGAAAACGACTAAGAACGTGTGGAAAGCAATGATCGTGGGAAATATAAAAAATAGACCACACAAAACATGGAACAGAAACTTTAAAGATGCTCTACGAACAAGACATAGCAAGGGGCAACTCAGCTGATCAATGGTAGGAAGAAGTGGGGAATAGTTAAAAATATCATATTCGAGGATAGTTTGACAAGTAGTGAGAATGACACATAGGTGGCGCTCTAATTGGTAAAACAAATGCACTGTAATTTAGGTTGTCTACTTATATGTTTACATTCCAATATTTAGATCAATCGGTTGAATAGTTTATTTTTGACAGATGATTGAAAATGAAGCAACACGTCGTCCGCCGCGCGCGCGCGCGCGCGCGCGCGCGCGCGCGCGCGCGCGCGCGCGCGCGCGCGCCGCCGCGCCCGCGCGCGCGCGCGCGCGCGCGCGCGCGCGCGCGCGCGCGCGCGCGCGCGCGCGCGCGCGCGCGCGCGCCGCGCGCGCGCGCGCGCGCGCGCGCGCGCGCGCGCGCGCGCGCGCGCGCGCGCGCGCGCGCGCGCGCGCGCGCGCCCGCGGGCGCGGCGCGGCGCGCGCGTTTGTTAAAATGGAAAAAGCAGAGTATCATGCGGTGATTAAATATTTCGTAATTAAGGGTATGAAAGCTACCGAAATAAAAGATGAGTTACGGGAAACATTAGGTGAATCTACTCCATCATCCGCCACAATAAGTAGATGTTGTAGAACAAGCTGTATTGATGAAGCGCGCTCTAGAGCACCCAAAATCGTGACTTCTAAGGAAATGATTATAAAAATCCACAACGTTATTACGCAAGATCGACGACTCAAAGTGAGAGAGGTAGCAGACATGGTAAACATTTCAACAGAACGCGTACACCATATTTTAACGAAAGAATTGGGATAGCAGACATGGTAAACATTTCAACAGAACGCGTACACCACATTTTAACGAAAGAATTGGGCCTTTCCAAGCTTTCGGCAAGATGGGTGCCGCGTTTGCTTACGACTGATCAAAAGTTCACTCGTTTGAGCATTTCCAATGAGAGTTTGGACTTTTACAAGCGGAATCCGGTTGATTTTTGTAGGCGATTTGTTACTTGCGATGAAATTTGGATACACTACAGTTCACCCGAAACTAAACAACAGTCGAAACAATGGTTAGAACGTGGTTCTGCACCTGCAAAGAAAGCCAAAGTCACTTTATCGGCAAACAAGGTGATGACATCAATTTTTTTGGGATTCAAAGGGCATTTTGCTCATTGGTTACCTTGAGAAAGGTGCCACAATAAACGGACAATATTATGCAGCACTTCTACAAAAATTAAATATTGAGATTCGTGCTAAACGGCCAGGAATGGCAAAGAAAAAGATTCTGTTTCACCAAGACAACGCTCCCTCGCATACCAGCACAGTTACGATGTCCAAAATCCACGAGTTGCATTTCCAATTAGTACCGTATGCGCCTTATTCGCCGGATCTAGCCCCTTCCGACTTCCACTTCGTCTAACGGCGAGCTTATCATCTTCGTAAATGAGTATTTTGCAAACCTTCCGGAATCGCATTTTAGAAATGGCATAAGGGCATTGGAGCACCGTTGGAATAAATGTATTGCTCTTTTAAGAGAATATATTGAAAAATAAAAATTATTTTGTATTTAAAAAATTCGTTTTTCTTTTCCATTCTCACTACTTGTCAAACTACCTTATATACCGTATATACAAAAATTCATCATATACAAAGTCCAAAATTCTTAATAGAGACATTACATTCGTGTGTATACAGACGTACATTACATTGTAGAAAAGATTAAGTTTATATTTAAAAAGGATACGGATATATATGTCGATTAATTTTGCTTCGAAAATACTTAATATAGTGAGATGTTCATTTGTATATAGTTTTTAAAGTTTGAATATATCTTTTAGCACTAAATTATATGTAAAATATAGTTTCGCATTTTAGAGATGGCATAAGAGCATTGGAGCACCGTTGGAATAAATGTATTGTTCTTTTAGGAGAATATATTGAAAAATAAAAATTATTTCATATTTAAAAAGTTCGTATTTCTTTTCCATTCTCACTACTTGTCAAACCACCCTCGTACACCTCGATACCGTCCGGTATCAGATTTACACATCTAGACATTAAATATCGTAGACATCATAGACATTAAATAAGTGAGTAAGGAAATTGTACAAGCAATCGCATCCATGTAGCCCTACAATGAAGGTATCATTAAACTATTTGGAATAACTATTCAGTGGAAATGCTGACGACAGAAGAAAGTGGGCAAATAGTTGATGTACCAAACGCTTGTTCATAGCGTTTGGTACATCAACTAGCAGTCACGGAATTGAAAATAAATAATAACTTAATAAATTTCCATGTAGTCGATATGTCGTCAGGTTATTATAAGGGGATATGATTTGTTAAATTACAATATTTGTACGGTGTCAGATATGGGAACTTTAGTAAATGTAAATCCAATGGATTGATTATCAATTTTTTGGCCTCTGTACGAAATCTTCGGAAATTTTTAATGAAGAATTCACTCATAAGAAGTAAAGAAGTTTGTAAGAATATTTGGATGATTTATAACGAGGACTGTTCAAGGGAACGTTCGCATTGTGAATTTTGTGTAGATCGTATATAGTTTATGAAGCATTAAAATTGCCGGTTAAAATAATTTTTGAGAGTTGGGAATAAAAGAAAAAATAAAAGAAAAGTTTTTAAAATTTGAATTTTTGTATAAAGAACTAGCTTCGTTGGAAGATAGGAAGTGTTTGGAAAGGTTTATGACGGTATGCGATATATATTTAGATAGAATTTTGGAAAGATTGGAATTTTGTGCTCGGATGATAATAAAGCTCGAAATGTAGGTGAAGGAGTTTATTCAAAAGGGAATTCAAGTAATATCTATTTTTCATAACTCTTCTTAACTTGCCGACATATTATCCACTTTGGGAAGAGCCATACTCAGGGCTGCTGTTAACTTTGTCATTGCTGCACTGAAACTAGCGCTTCGTTAATTCTCAATTACAATATTATAACTTAAAAAAGGCAATAGAAAAGTACCGTATAACTACGTATGTACGTATGTACCCGTACATAATGGTAGTAGAAATTCAACAAGACTTCTTTAATATTGGAATGCCAAAATACTTGTAAGAACAAGACAGCTAGCTGATAGCTCAGTGGTAAGTCACTAACCTATCACGCCGTGGGTCTCGCGTTTGATTCCGATGGCCTGCTGTCTGAGAAGGTAACGTCCCTTTCCCATTTGAGCGAATACTGACAGACGAAGATCTTGCCTCATGTAATTGGTATTAAGCAGTGGGGGATGTAAAAGCATGTATTATTATTATTAATTAGTTGACGACTCAACAAAATAAGACTGCATTAACGATTAACAAGAAAAAAATCAAATATCAACAAAAAAAATCTAATGAAACGGTTGAAGTTTGAAAGGCTCGTATCTATTACATTAATGAAAATCTATTATGTGGTCCTACGAAACATAATTTAATCATTCACTGGAATGAAAATTATAGTATGGCATTTGAAACGACAAATATACCTGAATGCGTTAAAGCATGGAAATGTAATAATATTGGGCATGACTAGTATGGGCCCCATATATCGTATAAATGGCATTATAGACAAAAATGAATATAAGATCGGATATATACATTCATAAACATCCTCAGAACTTTCTTGACAAAGGGCATTTGCCTAACATATAGCAACAAGATAACAACTCCAGCCAATTTGCAAAGGAAATGGAATGGGTTTTCAAAATACTGTGATAGTTATCTAGTGACATCATGTTCTATTGAGAACTTGTGGCAAGTTATGAAAACTGAAATATCAAAAAACAGTATGAAAATACATGAAGCCTAACAGCAAGCAGAGACCTATCAGACATTATTATAGTCGATTGCAAAAGCATGTATAGTGGTTTATCAAAGCTAAAAGTATCCTACTGGATATTAATATACATTATATACAAATTATAAATCTATATGTAACTTATGAATAAATGAAATCCATCCTAATTTGCGTAGGATTATTTTTTGTTAACTAAAAATCAAAAACCTAAAACTCAAACATTTCAGCACTTATAGCTGTAAGGTTAAGTTGTAAAGACATTTCTAACCGATGCGTGAAATTTTAATTTGTAAGTAAAATCAAAATTGTTTCGAATTTAATTACATTAATTACATATTTATATGATCGTAGCTAGATATGAAACTATATTCACCTCATCTTTAAATAACTGGCCATCGGGAATCAGAAAACGTTTTATCTTATTTTCTTATTGCATTGGCAAAATCCTACATATATCAAAATGAAATTAATTGAATATTATTATGAAAGATGTGCTAAATGAACACGTAATGAATTTTACTATACTTGTACATATAAGTTAAAACGAAAGTAAAAGCATTCCATCCACGTTAAGTGGCCCTCTTCAGCAGGAATTCATCTTAATAAATGATTTTAAAATTTCGATGGACATATTATTGCTGTTCATTGAACTCTTCTAAATTTATGTAATAAAATAATTTTGTGGGTTGTGGTATAATATTACATTTAATAATTATTTCGTAATTAACCCTTTCCACTCCGTTGTCGCCGTATATGCGACATTAAAATGCTAACAATAAATCCACTGTCGCGGCTACGGCGACACGGTTGTTTTACTGACTCAGCGCCCTTAACACTTAGGTAAGCAAAATCGAATGTGTTTATCTTATAGTGTTTATGATATGTTTATTATATTTACATTATAATAAGTGCTTTATTTAGTTTCTTATCATTACAATTATAACGTTATAACCCTTCGTGTAGTGAAGATGGAAAACGAAAATTTTGACAATAATTGTAAAATAGGCGATGTGGAAGATGATCTCAATTTTGCGTTGCATGGCGACGATTTAAGTGAAATACCATTAGAAGATCATTTAGGGACAGATAGTAACGATAGTGATGTAATAGTAGTTAGAAAAAAAGAATTGAAATTATTGAATCTGATTCAGAGGGCGAAGATACACCGCCTGTAGACAGCAATGCATGGAGTAATATTACGGGAAGCGACATTTCCTTACAAAAAAAATCCACTTTTCAACAGAAAATAAAGTAGCAGGGCCACAAGTTTTCAACATCGAAGAATCACTACAATTTTTTAAGCTGTATTTCACGGAAGAGTTGGTGGATGAAATTGTTTTAGAAACAAATAGTTACGCCAAGAACAAATTGAGAAATAAAGATCTTTCCAAAGATTCTATAATAATAATAATAATAATAATAATAATAATAATAATATTTATTAAGTTACCCAACAGAGATTATTACTCCAAAACGGGTAACAAACAAAGAAATACAAAAAAATATATGGCATACATGGCGCGACACAAATGAGGAGGAATTTTGGGCCTTTATCGGTGTAATTTTGAATATGGGAATTATGGTTCTGCCAAATGTGCAGGATTATTGGTCTACTAGTGCAAATACCAAAATACCATTTTTTTCTAATGTGTTCACTAGAAGAAGATTCAACCAACTATTTTGGATGTTACATTTAAAAACAGTAAATCAGCAACAAACAGACATCAGAACACTTTTTCAACGGGTCAGTAATTTTATGGAATATATCAATTCAAAATTTGCAGAATATTTTATACCCGGACAAGATATATGTGTCGACGAATCGGTAATAAAATTCAAAGGTAAAATTAGTTTTATAACCTACAACCCGAATAAGCCTACAAAATGGGGCATACGCATATACGTTTTGGCTGACTTAAAAACTGGGTATGTGTACAGTATTCTCCCATATTACGGTAGTATTACCTCCGATAATCTTATAAAACCTCAATTGCCTGTGAGTACTTGAATTCCATTGCATCTGTATAACAAATTATTGTCGAACGTACCAGATGCACAAGGTTACCATATGTATACAGATAGATATTACACTAGCATTGTACTGGCGGAAGAATTACTCAAATGAAATGCCATCTAACAGGTACAATAAAAATCAATCGCAAGGGCATACCTGATCCAATAAAGAAACCCGAATTCGGTGAAAATAAATCAATTGTTTACAAAAAGGGAAGAACGATGATATTATCCTGGAAAGATAGGGTAGTTACGCTGCTAAGCACCAGTGATAGCGCTGAATTCATTACAAAAACAAGATTAGCAAGAGGAGGTGAAGAATAAAGTGTGGAAAAGCCAAAAATTGTTGTTAACTACACGGCTTCACTGGATGGTGTTGATCGCGCGGATCAATACGCATCATCATACTGTTTCCTAAGAAAATATCTTAAGTGGTGGAGGAAAATGTTCTTTTGGGGAATGGAGATGTCTGCCATAAATGCATACATTTTATATAAGTGTGTAAAAAAAAAACAAGAACGAAAAATCACTGTCTCATTTGCAGTTCGTCAAGAGATTAGACGATCAACTCGTAGGTGAGTTCCACGAAGATCGATTAAAGCCTTCCACCTCAATACATGAAACAAGACTGGACAAAAGACTACACATAATGCGAAAAGACAAGAAAAGAGATGTATTGTGTATTCTAATAGGCAGGAAAAAGGACAAAGACGCGAAACTTCGGAATATTGTAATACTTGCCCCGGTAAACCGCGAATGCATATGGGTGATTGTTTCCAAAGATATCACACTTTAAGAAATTTTAAGCCCTAAAATTTGTTTTTCTTTTATAATATTAGTTAGAATATGTTTCTTAATAAAATAGCTAAAACATAAATGTTTTGTTTTATTGCAACGACTCCATTTTTCTTTACATCACAGGTATGTACTTGTAACTAATATAATGCTGGAGTTACTGGTATCCTCTATGAGTTACTAGGCTGGAGTGCAAAGGCTTAATTTAGTGTATTTTGTTAAGATTTATAGAGATTTTGTATTGAGTTTAAAAATAATTATAAAGGTGTTTCAAATTTCGCGGTTTTTTTAAAGAATAAATAAAACACATAATTTGCATTCACTTTCAAAAACTTTTTATTGGTAATTGAAGTATCAGTTATGACAGTTATATGTGAAAAATAATATCTGCCAAATGGCCTCCTCTTGCAGCTCCACAGGCGTCCACTCTTTTGTTAAAATTTTCAATGACATTTTGACTTAATTGAGGCTCTATCTCACCAACGACACGAATAATTTCACCTTTCAAAGCAGGAATTGATTGTGGATTGTTTTTAAAAACCTGACTTTTCACATAACCCCAAAGAAAATAGTCTAACGGTGTCAAATCACATGATCTTCGTAGTCAATTAACATCACCGTTTCTTGAGATTACACGTCCAGGAAATTTTTCTCTCAATAAATCAATTGATTCGTGTGCAAAGTGAGGTGTAGCGCCATCCTGTTGAAACCACATATCCTCTAGATCATTATTCATTATTCATTAATTCAGGCCACAAAAATGCGGTTATCATCCGACGATATCGATCACCATTGACAGTTACAGCTTCACCAGCAGCATTTTCAAAGAAGTAAGGTCCAATTAATTACACCACCTGAGCATAATGCACACCAACCAGTAACTCAACCGACTTATCGGAAAACATTGTTTTCCGATAAGGCATATTTTGAACTTGGAGGCTATGTTAATAAACAAAATTGCCGTATATGGGATAAGGAAAATCCAACCAGCTGGTTGTTCATTGATGAAATTGACAAATGAACGACGTTTTAAATGATCTATGTAATGGCTTCAGTTCCTATGTAATTTGAACCTTATATACTTTCAGAGCTAAATCCTTGTGTAAAATACGTCATGTTGTTGATCCACTAAGTACAAGTTGTGAACGTCGTCTAATGGACATTTCAGAATCTTCAGCAACACTCAAACGAACCAAACCAATACTTTCTTGTGAACGACCACTACGACTCTATTTTTCCCTTTTTGATCTTCCACGGAACCGGTCTCTTGAAATTTTTTAATAATTCAACGAATAGTGCTTTGAGATGGACGATTATGTAAACCATAAAATTCACGTAATTTTCTAAATCTCTTTTCACAGAACGCTGATTTTCATAAAATAATTCAACAATTTGAACGCGTTGTTGTACCGTGTACGAAGCCACTTTTATAAATGTCATACATCACACTTTTTAAATGCCCTCATACGCAGACAAATTCAGTGCGTCATCTATGTTTTATTTATTCTTAAAAAAAACCGCGTAATTTGAAACACCCTTTATTTTAATTTCTAAAGAGGTATACTTAATGTAATACTAAATTATGTTAAATATAAAAGCAAAATTATAATTATGTTCATAATGATTAGCACTATAAAAAATTAACTTTACTTGCAAATATTTAAATGAGAAATGAGTACATGTATGTATTTTTAAATACATTTTTGAATATAGTTTATTAAGTTGCCTATATTACGATTTAAATAGGTATAATGCAATTGATTTCTCGCACCATTTCCCCTATATTATATTTAGTTAGATTATTTAATAAAAATACGCATACTTGTAATTGAACAATTCAGTATTTTTGTAACATAAGTTTGGCTATTAATGGAATTTGTATATTTCGAAAAATAATTTACGAAAGTAAAAATAAACCAAATTTATTGATACATAGATTATAAAGGGTTTTCCAATAAGGACTTGACAACTTTTTTTCAAAATAAAATGCAGACCATTTGAGATATTTCAAAAACTTTATTATCGGGTTGAAGTACAATAAAAACATTTATGAATGGAACTCGAGTTCGTTCATATGGCCACCGCGGGCACGTTTGCTGCGGTCGATTTGTTGGACCCAATTTTCGATGACTCGGCCACACAATTCGGCCGAAACTGCTGCTATCTCGCGTTCGATGTCGCGTTCAATGACTTGACGTAGCCCCAAAGAAAAAAGTCTAGAGGCGTTAAATCGCACGAACGAGGCGGCCAATCGACTGGTCCATTTCTTGAGATAACACGCTCATCAAACTTACTCTTCAATAAATCGATTGTAACGTGCGCTGTGTGGCTTGTGGCAGCGTCCTGCTGAAACCACATGTTGTCCAAGTCCATATCTTCCAATTCGGGCCAAAAATAATCGGTAATCATGGCGCGATAACGATTACCATTCCCACAGTAACGTGACGATCATTATCGTCGACGAAAAAATATGGCCCTATGACGCCGCCAGCATGCAAACCGCACCAAACAGTTATTTTTGTGGATGAAGTGGTGTTTCATGAAGCACATGTGGATTTTCACCCGACCAATAACGCATATTTTGCTTATTGACGAACCCATTGAGCCAAAAATGAGCTTCGTCACTGAAAATGATTTTGCGATGAAATTGATCATCTTGGCGCATCTTTTCCAGAGCCCAATCGGAGAACGTACGTCGCTTCAAATGGTCCATCGGCTTCAATTCTTGAGTCAGCTTGATCTTGTATGGGTGTAAACCAGGATCCTTACGCAAAATTCGTCATAAAGTGGTCTGGGCGATGCCCAACTCTTGAGAACGCCGTGGAATTGACTGATTTGGATCATTTGCTACGGACGTTTCAACGGCAGCGATATTTTCGATACTTCGACCAACCCGTTATCTCACTGGCACGGCAACATCACACAACGAATATGTAGACTCAAATTTTTGCACTAAACTTGTTACTGCCTGTCTACTAGGGCGAGAATTACGACCAAAAATCGGAGTTAACGCTCTTAAAGTAGCGGTCACCGACTCCGAATTTCTGTAGTAAATTTTTATAATTTGCAGACGTTGTTCGTTCGTGTACTTTACCATGATGAAAATATTAAGTTTACTGAATAAATTGACAGTGACAGTTCGATGATTAGTGAAAGTGTGCGTTCACAAATTGAATTAAAAGTTGTCAAGTCCCTATTGGAAAACTCTTTATATGCAGAGAACATTTGTAGATAAAAAAGAAAGCGTGTATACAATAAAAGTAATAAGAAGCCTCGATGGTGCAATAAATTAATACAATATTATTATATACTAACAGAATTTTACAGTTCCAAGCTCATGAATAACTCTAAGACTAAATTAATAATCACTAGTTTAAAATAGAAATATAATTAGAATGTCCATAATAATTAGCATTATAAAAAATAAATATAAATCTTTAGTTGCAAATAAAAAATCTTTCAGAAAATAATGAATGAATAATATATAAAAATTCTAAATATATAAAGACATACAGCAAGACCATCATATCCTTAGAAAAATCTGCGCACACTTTCGGTATTACTCGTACTCAGTCGCCAGTGTGTCGCTCGCTTCGGTGATTAGGTACATTCCCAACAGAAAGGCGCGGTTTTATTTTGTACTACGCGACGCCAAGAATAAGAATTTAGAAAATTTTTATTTATTAATATATGTTATACTGGTCCAAATGGAATGTAAATTATTAATTAATGAGGCTGCTAAGTGTTATTTAATAGTGTTCTATTGAGGATGTACTATGAAAGTAAATCTTAATATGATTAGGTAGATAATGTAATTACAAAATTTTTTAATAATACCCAGTAATTAGAAGCAAATAGCTTTATTTCAAAATGATTACATAATTACATAATAAATTACATAATAAAACACATTCACAAAGCAATGATTACTAAGTTATTCTGAATCATCGCTGAAACCAAAATCACTGTAGATGTAAACGTTTATAATTAGTGACTCCGTAAGAACATCCATAAAAACTTCATTTTGTTTATATTCATCATCGACTCTCTTCACGTGAGTGCAAAGTTTGTTCCAGTCATTTACTGTAATGCTTTTAAATTTTTCTTCCGCTAGCTTTAAATGTGACATTTTGTGATGCCACAAAATTTTTCACAGTCGCCCAAATCATTTCGATTGGTTTAGTTCAGGGTGATACGGAGGCAATCGTAAAGTTGTATGGCCGTGTGCCTCCAAAATTGCGTCTATTTTATATCGTAAGTGTTGTTGTTTATTATATTTTATTAACATATATAACTGTGCTTTCGTCATATCAGATGTACAGGCAATACCTTTTTCGGTAACCAGTGTAACATTTTTTGCTTGTTTGCATTAGAATTAGGCGCTGGATTTAAAATTGTGGTATGGAGCAAATAACTAGTACTGAATTTTTTGGTAAATTTGGTATTAGTTTTTCAACGAGCCATTTTTGGTAATTTTCGAAATTCATTTCGTGATGGTAATCACCGGATTTTGTTCCGGATTTAAAAAGTAACAAAGCGTTTTCTACAAATCCATGGTTCTCAAAACATAATTAAACGCAGATTGTCGAAAATAACCCATTTCTTGACTTGTTGTCCAACTTTTCGATTTTGTATGGCCGCTATGAATATAGGATTCATCCATATAAATAGTTGGACGATTTTGCCGTCGATATACATCTATTTTTCGTAAAAAATTTGTACGAATGTTTCTGATATCTGGTTTTTCTTGTAATATCTTGCGATTGTTTTGTGTAGCACAGAATCTAAAACCAAGCTTCTTTATAATTTTTCTTAAGGATTCTCGGCCGCCCGGAAAATTTATATCTTCTTTAAGTTTTTGTAGTAAATTTTTAATAGTAATCCGCTGATTATTTGTCTTGTGGAAATTATAAATAATATGTTTTATTTGGTATAGGTCAATGTATTGAATCCATTACTAAACATTTCCTCGATCTTTTCTTTTTTGGCGATTTGAAAAGTGGTAGTTGTTCTGTGTTCTCTTTCTCATTTCGTTCTGGTTCTGCTTGATATTCGTTCCCCTCTTTTAAAATATTATAGACAGAAGCTCTTGAAACACCAGTTGCTCTTGCTACGTATTCCTTTAATTCGCTTTTTGTACAATTTCTTATGTCTGTTTCGTTATCTGAAATTGTCTTTAAAAACTTAAAAACATTAAACACGACTTCACGGGTTTGTGAATGCAGTCCTTTTCCACCTCCTAAGTTGGACATTATTAATTATAATAAATAAAACAAATAATAACCAATTATAATGCAAGACCTCAATTACTCACTTTGACTAACCGTAACTTAACAACTTAACCACGCAACGATCATAAGCACACTGAGGACACAAACAGTTTACCGATGACTCGGAGTGTACCACCCGGCACGCCTACGATGCGCAGTAGATTTTTGTCCAAGGATATGATGGTCGTGCTGTATGTACGTATGTATATACAAGTTTTGTGTTTGTGTTAATAGAATAGACAACAATGCAAATGTAAAAGTGTACTGTACTGTGTTCGACAAAAACAATTGACTTTTTGTTTTCAATATACATATTTCGAAAGCTTTAAATCTTAAAACAATGCACACCAAGTTGCAAATGTAAATTCATATGTATATTTATTAGTTGCATGGCAGTAAATACGAACAATTCGTCGGTAATGTAGACAGTAAGACATTTAGAGTCACTGGAAATACAATCAGAAATTGCAAAAGGACAATGTATGTGCCTAAAAATAGGCGCAAGCCTCCGAAATATTAAAAAATAAGAACCACCCCGGAGAACTAACCGATTAGCTAATAAAGTTAGGAATTACATATAATGAATAAACCATTAGACACTATCCAAATTCTGTTGAAGATATAGTAAATTAAATGTGATCTGCATAATAGTATTGTTAGACTTAACAATGTTAAAACTAAAATATTTTATTTTCATTTGGAATGCATATTATATATGTTATGATCTTTATGTATATTATTATTATGTGGTTCATGATATTATTGTTTTTTGTATATTGTTGTGTTTTTTATATGGTAATTATATTTATTTTTTCTTCGGCAGTATCTTTTGTCGTCGTGTACACATTGTAAGTTAGGGGACCGAGATCGCCCTACCTGAACCGCTGCGTCTTTGTTGCTGCCGAATAATTGCGTTACGCTAGGTGCAAGGTTGACAGTGTCGAACATTTCCATTCTATTGGGGGTACATGGGTCAATGCGTTGAACTCTGAGCGAGATATTTTGAACTGTTTCGTTGCGTACGTATGGATCTCCACATACCGAACACTTTGCTGTTCAAAATAAAATCATATAAATAATTATTAGTGTTTTATTTCTATTACATAGGATTCTAAAACTAGGGAGTATCTTAACATATTGGCCCTTCGAGCCGGATAGTATTTATTAAAATACAAAAACAAGCGGTTGGGGTTCACCGTATTAGAAACATCCGATACTATTTCGGAGAAAACAAAGTTGAACTGAGGCGGACCAGGAACTTGGCAGTAGGAACAATAGGACAGCAAGGAAACTAACACTGTAACGGAGCAAACAGACAGCCGTTTTATCGCATTTATATAACTATTTGATACTGTGACAGAGCAAGAGGAACGGAGTAAAGACAAGCAAAAGACGAAGCCTTTTATTTGTTTATACTGAAACTGCTTCGGCACAAACGATACTGCGTCGGAGTTCAGATAAGCCTTTTATTTGGTTATCCTGAAGCTGTTTCGGAACAAACGATATAGCGTCGTAGCTCAGATAATATAAAATGGAGGACTTGAAACTGCGACGAAGACAATTAAAAGATATTGACAATAAACATGATCAAACTGCAAGTAGTGATGAAGTGAGCAAATATTACGAAAAATTCGCCTTACTATTAGACGAATTTGATAATATTCAGAACGATATTGAAAAACTGGACGAAGAAAAAATCGAATCTACGGAGCGCGCGGAAATTGAAAATAAGTATTACAATTATGAGGTACGATTTTCAAAAATATTAGTGAAATTTAAGAGATAATCTTCTACAACCAATATTGAATTTTAAATAATGTGAAACTACGTACTATTGATTTGCCTAAGTTCTCCGGATATTATAAAGTGTGGCTCTCATCTATGATACATTTAGTTCCATAATACATAATGATGCAATTCCAGATGTAAAAAAGTTTTATTACCTAAAGTCTTGTTTGAAAGGAGAAGCATCGAGCGTTGTAGATTCGTTAGAAATATCATCGCAAAGACGCTTGGCAAATGCTGCAAGATAGATACACTAACAGAAGAATAATTGTACAAAAACATATTAACGAAATCTTTAATTTACTGAGCGGACAAGGAGAAAATGTTAACATTCTTAGACAAATATTAGATGGTTCACTAAAAAATTTCAGGGCTCTTACAGCATTAAACAATTTATTAATATTTGTGGTTTCGAAGAAATTAGATACATGCTCGATAAAAGAGATACTGTCGGTAGAATTACCTACATTAGGGAATTTCATTCATTTCCTCACACGCACATGTCAAACATTAGAAGCGATTTCAAAGTCAAGTAATGCCCAGCAAAGGGCATACATAAACAAATTTTCCATATCATGTTCCTATGGCCAAGGTAACCATACCATTTATAGATGTAAAAAGTTTCTCGATTTGACAGTTAGCAAAAGAATAGAGGAAGCCAAAGTAAAAAATTATGTCTTAATTGTCTGAAAACGAATCACCGGGCTTTTAAATGCACAGATAGAGCATGTAAATTTTGCCAGAAAAATCACAACGATTTACTCCACTTACCCACTGAAGTGCCAGTGCGAGTTCCTAGAACATCGAAAATAGAGGCTATGCCCAATGTAGCAAACCATAGCACTCACCAAGCAACTTGTCATATATTTTTGTCGATTGCTTTAGTGGATATATTAGACCACAAAGGACATAAACATACGTGTCGAGTTCTTTTAGACTCTGGATCGCAATCGAATTTACTTACACGAAAAATGGCAAACATTCTTAAAATACATGTAAAAGAGACTAACACTCTATCAGAAATGCCGCGGTACTCGACATATATATACGATCTAAGCATACTAACGCGATAGTGTCAAGATACCACGTAAATTAGATATGTTAATCGGGACTGAATTGTTTTACACACTTCCATGTTTATAAAGGATGCTATTCCTCGTCCGTAATTTCGCAACGACATTGGACAAATGCTTCTTGTACAAAATGTCCTATCCAGCGCTACCCGAAAATATTTTGGGTAGGGGTTGTTGGGCAGACTAGTGCTATTAAGGGTTACTTATAGTGTTTTGTGGACTAATTTGTTATTCAAATGAAAGCAACACGCTTCAGGTGTTAGATACCATCGTTGAAAGAAGACGCGCAGTTTTTGCAGATCTTCTCAGTGAAAGTGGTTTTAAAGATATTCATGTTGGTATTCTGTGTTGCTATGGGGCAACATACACATAGGCAAATTTGAGGGATGTTCTCTCTGGCATATCAGATATGTATATATTAAAAGGAAGTGAAGCCATTACGGGGCCCTGTAGAACTCCATTTTTCAGTAGCTTAGTAGTACTTAATGACCTCCCGTGGATATTTTAATAGCCCTGTTAAATAACATATTATTGACTAGCTGGCTCAGCTGTCTGCATCCTATAACTTTCAGGAATTTATACACTATATCCTCCCTCCATACTGTATCATTTGCAGCCGTGAGATCTACAAACATTACTCCATCTAGATGGTCAGGACTAATACTAGGTCTTCAAAGCTGCGTTAGGTCTAAATCTAAAGCCAGCTTGTTCCACCGGCAAAGATCTCACAACCACCACGCTGATTCTATTGTATATGAATCGCTCCAGAAGCTTATAGGACAGCTGAGTAAAGCGATGACTGTGGTTTTCAGATATACCGTCACGTGATAAAGTTCCTGTTCGGAAAATATCCGAGTAGAATGTAGTAAGCCACATTTTTCCACAATTTGTTAAAAATTTAGGATGTCACTAGCGCTAGCTATTGGATCGTAGGGATTTTAGTTCATAGCTGATTTTATTTGCTTCGGGCTTACTGACTTTTGATTTCGACATTTGGATAACGTGATTTGCAACTTAATTCTAGGTAACTTAAGGTTTACTTTGTGATTTATAAATGTTCCGCTTAGCATCTTGAGAATGCTCCAGACCCTCCTATCCAATAGTTTGAAGTTTAGGTTGTCTACGATCTCACTCCATTTTCGCTTCAACCAGGCTGTGTAGGAGTTCATCATTCACATCAGCTCGACTATTCTCGAGAAAGTAATTCTAGAGCAATTCACTTGACTCGTCTCAACAAGAAACATACAGCATTCTCATTCACGGCGATATATGTTTCTTAAAAGTTGCTATGACCATCTTCGCAAATCTCCTGTAATTCTAAACAATAGGTGATACTCGTTTGATGTTTCTGCCCAGTTCTGTAGAGAATTTCTTCCAGTTGATTGGTATTCGATA
The DNA here is from genome assembly GCA_031893035.1 of Dermolepida albohirtum. Taxonomy (NCBI): domain Eukaryota; kingdom Metazoa; phylum Arthropoda; class Insecta; order Coleoptera; family Scarabaeidae; genus Dermolepida; species Dermolepida albohirtum. The sequence continues at coordinate 5,667 of JAVIWB010000495.1, read as the reverse complement.
GCAATTTCTAAGCGAATCGATTGGTGTTGTCTGTGTAAGAAGCTGTTTAGCACGTAACGACTGACAGGAATAGTTGTTCGATGTTGATTTATAGAGACAAAGCACAAGTCTTGGTTCGTCTTGGTGTTCCATTTGGTAGATCCGAATGTATTGGCGTCTTTTGGATTAAATACCAAACGCAAGTTTTGTGCATTGGCCCACTCAGCAAATTTGGCGCCGTTTTGGTCAGTTCGTTGAATTTCCAGTTTGCGAGTGATAGCTGTTAAAGTCACCCACATACATCACTGAATGGTTTCCTGTTGGAAGTACGTGTTCTGGATACGTCATTGCAGGCGGCTTATAGATATTCACGACTGCTAGATCACCGTTTCATATTATGAAGATGTTTACCTCACAACACGTTAAAATCAAGTGGGCATCTTGCAGTCCCGCACGAGCATAGGTAGCTGTAGCGGTGTGTAGCTCCGATTAATATGAAGCCATGGATTTAGCTCCTTGATCCGAGCTGCCTATCATCGCAAGTATGTATTTCTTACAGCAAGGCATTATCGATTTTGTGCTCCAGAAGTTACTTAGATAAGTACTCGCTCTTAGCCTTTCTATCAAGATTGTTGTCGTTAATACGTACTCTGTACTTTCCAGACGGTCCTATAATGCGAGAGTCTGGATAGCCTGTTTTCTAGCACTTTAGCGTTATCCAGTGTATACCAATTGGTGGCGAGTTAGAGTTGTACGATTTTATTCATATTAATTTAGTTTAAAGTGTAGTACTATTGGAAAATCAGGCAAATGGAATTGAATCGACTACACACACACACACACACACACACACATTATTTGTTATTGTAATTGACAGAGGATGTTCCTTCTACTAAAATTGTTTCTATTGGAGGCATGCTATACTGCTGTTGCTTTTAAAGCTTGATATGTCGATTAGATCACCAACAATCTGTATATGTATGTGCATATATACGGTTTTCTTGTGATTTCTTTAGATGTCTCTCTCACTGGGAGCTCTCCAAATTATTTCTCATTGCGGAAGTGTAAAATCATAATCTATACAAATATTTGGGCTTCAACATATTGCATTCATAATAGACACACATTTACACCACACGGCTGAAACAACACTTCATTTAATTTTTAATCTACGAAATATAGTAAAAGTTAATTTTCAGTGTCATTATGTAGCCTAAATCTCTGTAGTTTACCATGAAATTTTCTTTCAGTACGTAATAATTTTTAGCTTTTTCGTTCCCATGCTTCTAATTACTTCAGTATCAAATAAATATGTTTGCGCAATGGCTATTCCTATTTCACTAGCTTTACTTAATTATGGAGAAACACATGCAAATGTTTTGAAGCTTTGTCTATTCTTGTCTAGTAATCAATACAACGAGATAAAATAACTCTTAATGAAGAAAATATTTTAACATTTTGCTATCAGCGATAAAAACAACAGTATTTTGTGAATTTATATGATTTTTGTATACTATTATAAAACCCACATACCACAACTTGATAATTGCGATTTCACCACACCTTAAAGCTTGCTGCGTAAGTAATTTAAGAATACATATTAAGGAACTTACTGTCTAAAACTTTTTTCCATGACAAAGATTGCGATTGAAAGTTACTTGACATGAAGAGTATTTAAACTATAATTTTAGAAATGTTAATGGTTTGATACAAAATTGAACTATTTTAATTTGTAGAAGAAATGCCGTGAAATGCTCAGAAAGTTCATTTTTTGTCAAATAGTATATTTAACTCTAATAAAGCTTTTGTATAATTTACATATTATTTATTAAAGCCATTTTGCCTAATTTTACACATCAATATTACTTAACAATTTGTTAGTATTGTTGTCATATTTCAATATTGAATTAATCAAAAGTACTAACTTTTGATTAAACAAATATTATCTAAGTATCGCATAATTTGAACCCACTTTTCGTCTAGCTGTTTAAAATACTTGTAACATTCATTGCACTCTATATTCACTTTCATTGAATTGAAAGAAAATAATGTAATACGATAGTAAGACTTTCAAGATATACATACATATATAGGCATAGAATTCGAAAGAACGTATTCTTAAAATTAGTATAATTTTTAAATGTTCATGTAATTATTTATTAATTAAAATACTAAAAGTAAAATATTCTATAAAAAATAATTTTTAATGAATTTAGATTCTATTCACAGGCACAGGTGCTAATTCATTAGCCATATTGTCGGATCTATTTCATCGAATCATCGTAAACGTTGCATGGATTATACCACCATGAATAGATATGACAAATTTTCTTAATTTGATTGATGAGTACCCTTTTTAAATGACTCATAACATTCCAAGTAATTGTCCTTTTTTCTTGAAAATCATTTATATAGAGATGTAAATAGAACTATAACGAATCAATATGAAAATAAATAAAAAGCTTCACGTACATATATACAAAAGTTTTATTGCTTTTCATAAGATACATTGAAATTTATTTTTGTCCGTACCATTGTCGTTTTTAAATTATATGATCATTCATTGAATACCATATGCTGCTTAATTTTCCATGTATTTTTTGTTATTTGCATATACAATGTGATTTTGTGTTTACTGACTTTGACTTTATATGCATGTAATTTAATCAAAACGAATACTTTTGCCTTGTCATAATATTTTAATAAATTTATAACAATTACAAAGCCTTCGTCGATTAATGCATCTAAATTCATATGAAATATTGGTAACAGGCATTCATTTATTCAGTAAATTTTTAAGTAGTGATGCGAACTTTTAATAAACAGTATTGTATCGATAACAAATTCATGAAGATTAAAAAAATAAAAAAACAAACATAAAAATTTTACCATAAAAATTTCAAGTTACAAATATACCACTCTGAAATTACATAAGAAATTAATTATTTGATAAATGTAAGGAAAAATTTAAGGATGATTTAAGTTATTGAAACTCGAAATGAAACAAATAAATTGGAGAACTTAGTTTTTTTTAGCAGATTCCCCAACAAGCAACCCACTTTGATCACTGAAGTAATATTCCGACATTCTTTAATGATCGCTCTCAATTGCCTCCAAATACTTTACACTAAAATAAATTCTCCAGACCGACACTTTTTTCCAACAAGCAAAAATTGAATTTGGGGAATAAGTGGGAAATCATTTGAAGTTATGTCTGGCGAATACTCTCAGTGGTACTCTCCATAACCTGAACTTATTAAACCCAATTAATCTGAGGAAGTGCACTGTCGTGATAAAAGAGACCTTTTTTATTAGTATAGGGGTTGGCAGTAGAGGGACTCAGCCGATTCTCGAACCTCCTCGTTGACCTTGACCACAATGCATGTTGGAACGGTCAAGGTCAATGAGGAGGTTCTAGAATCGGCTGAGGCCGAAGAGGTTTTAGTGTTATCATTTCAAGGTTAAGGTCATTTCAATGTCGACGGTAATGAGGAGGTTTTAGAATCGGTTAAGCCCGAGGTTCAAAGTTAAGGTCATTTCAATGTCGATGGTAATGAGGAGGTTTTAGAATCGGCTAAGCCCGAGGGTGTTAGTAATTTTTAGACCATTGCATCAATGTGGTTTTAGAATCGGCTGAGCTCGACGAAGTTCAAAAAATAATTACGTGTGTAAAGAAAGATATATAAAGGTAGAGTTATGGAATTATTCTCAGTATTGTGAGTTATCATGAAGCGTTCATTTAATATGAAGGAACAAGCTGATTGTTCTCAGAAAATTGAAGACGGTTAATTGAGAAATGTTAGTATTGAAGAAGGTAATTTTACGAATGAAGTTGAAAATTATAAAGTAGATCCTTGTATAGAAGCTTTTCTTACTCAAATGGGTCAGACGAATGATTTCTGGGATAAAGTAGATATGTGTGTGCAGAAAAATGTACGAGAACCATCTTGGAATATACCTTTAGTAGGAGAAAGGACATATTTTTTGAACAAAAGTCATTCGAAGTGGATATGTGTTGGTTTGTCACCAGACTTTGATTTTGTACCTGTGGTGAAAATTGTAGACATAAAAAAGCAATGTGTGCTTTTTAAAGTTGAAGAATGGGATCGATTTTATTAGAGACTGCGAAATTGAAAAAATATTTTGAATATTGCAATGGGGTATTTCCAGTTATTTGTAGTTTTAATTTGCAAATGTCTAGTGAATGTTTTGATGGATCGACTAGAATATTGAAAATAGACAAAGATGGAGCGTTTCTATATTTAGCGTATGTAGGTTTGTTGGAACTATGTCGTTTAAAAGATGTGGTGGAATCTCGATTATCACTTTTAACAAACTTAAAATATGGTGAATTTTATAAGGAATTGGTAGATCGTTTGGGTAGAAGTGGAGAAGATGTAAATATGGAAATAGAAACAATGTTTAATGGAGTGACGTCTGAGTGTGTTTGCATAACAAAAGAGTTAGTCGTATATGGGTTGTAAAAAATTTATAATGATGTTGATTTATTGAAAAACAATATAAAATTGTAAAATATATATATGTCCATATTAAAAATAAATAATTATTGTATTTATGTTTAATTCTATATCATTAATTGTTATAAAATTAAAATGAGTGTATATATTCTTCATTTGTTTTAAAAATTAAAGTTGGAGTGTGTACGAAGCTTGTATGTATGAGGCGTATATATTTATTGCTTTTGGTTGTTATGTGTTATTATATCATTTGTTATTAATGAAGACGATTCATTTTTAATATGATGGGGTTGAGGGGGAAACGTAGTAGTTTAATTCGGAAAGGGAGAAAGAAAGGTAGTGGATTACTGAATACTGTCATAAATAAGCTTCCAGTGGAATTACATATACCAGGATATAGATTTTGTGGTCCTGGAACGAAATTAAAACAACGTCTTGAAAGAGGTGATAAGGGTGTGAATTTTTTGGATGAGGCTTGTAGAGAACACGATATATCTTATTATCATTCAAACGATTTATTGAAGCGTCACGTTGCGGACGAGAATTATACCAAAAGGCTATTGGGCGAGAACACTGCTTCATTATATATGAAAGGAAAAACAAAATTGCGTATGGGTATGAGGAGCAAGTATAGAAAAAGTCTAAGGGATGGTAGTGTTAGAAGAAGTAGAAGTAAGGGTAGGAAGGAAGTAGAAGGGGTAATCTGGTGGTGCTATGTCGTTTATGCGTGCAATGAAGCAAGCACGTAATGCAATAATAATAATAATAATAATAATAATAATAATAATTTATTAAGTTACCCAACAGAGATTATTACTCCAAAACGGGTAACAAACAAAGAAATACAAAAAAAAAAATTAAACCATAGTTACATTGTGAAAATGAAATATGTATCTTAAAACAAAATATATTCATACAAATAGTGGTCACAGCAAATCGCACTGCAGATTGTTGAAATTCACCGCCGAATGAACCAAAGGGGCCTTCAGCAAAATATTGGTCCTTGCCGTAGGGACATAAATTAGTTGATTTGTCCTAGATCCCCGGCGTGGAACAATGAAATAAACACGCGACAGTAAATCCGGCGTATCAACACTCCCAGTAACGACACTCTGCATAAATGAAGCGCTAAGAGTTTTTCTCCTATCAGACAGCGATACGATATCATGTCGCTCCACAATCTTGTAATTCACTCCACGGGGAAAAAATC